>JAWZTI010001263.1:0-15054 GCA_039880955.1 Chlamydomonas urium | reverse complement strand
GCCTGCATATATGCAACAAGCAACGGCTGTTGCCCTAACGCTCACCCTACCTGCGCCTGGCCCTTCCCCTCCCTGCCCCTGCCCCAGGCCCCGCTAGCCTCACTGCTCACCTTGATGCCCTTGGCCTGCCTGTACGCAGCAAAGGTGGGCCCTGCAGCATGAAGAGGGGGGGCAATGAGAGCACCGGGTAAGCTAAAGCATTGCAGCCGCCCTGGTACTTCAAGCGAACAAGCATCTGGGTGGTTAACGTCATGCTCATGTCACACCAGTAATCTTAGACTATTTGCAGTACAGGAGGCGCCATAAGGGCACTACAAATCCTTCAGCTGGAGCTACAAAGAAGCGGATTGTTACGACAGGCAGCGACAAGCCGTTGTAACCTGCTCCTATGACTATGCCTGCAGCAACGACGCTGGCCCTTGACACAACAACCACGAGAAGCAGCCTCACCTTGGTCCTGCTGTTGCGGCTGCTGCTGCTGTTGCGCCTGTTGCGGCTGCTCCACAGGCTTGGTCATGATCACGGGCTCCGGCGCCGGCTGCCCACTCTTCTTGACCATGTCTGTGTACTTCTTGGAGCGGGTGTAGGCAAGGTACGTGTTCTCGCTCATAAACTTCTTCTTGGTCAGCGGGTCGATCCACACCTGGAGAGTGTGAACGAAGTTCGGCACGCTTGTGAGCAGCAGCAGAATTGCGCCAATAGATGCAACTCCCCCACTGCCACATCCTCACCTGCACGCCTGTGGATTGGGCCACTGCAACTAGCACAGCAACTAGCGCTGCAGCTAGCACTGCAGCCCTGCCTCCTGAGCACATATTGCGGGGGATCGAGTCACACTACCCTGTCCTCACCTGGGTGCCTGTGAGTTGGGCTGCTGCAACCTAGCACTGCAGCTTTACGCTTCAGCCTTCACCCCAATGCACATATTGCTGGGGATCGACCCGCACCACCACCACACCACCCTGTCCTCACCTGAACGCCCGTGGGCTTGGCCGCTGCAGCCGCAGAAGCGAGCAGCAGCTCGCGCCGGCTCTCAAACCACTCGCGAGTCACCGGGGGCAGGCCGGCGACCTGCGTGGGCAGGGCAGAGGCAAGCAGTGTAAGCGTGGCAGCTGGGAGAGTGCTGCTGGAGTGAGCAAACACACAACGTGCTTCCTTGCCTCGGTCAGAGCAGCCCAGTTGTGGGTGCATCCACTCTGATACTGTTCCTAAGCAATCGTCCTACGCCCTCTGCGCTTTGTCGGCTCCACCCACATCCCTGCAGTACAGCTTGGCCTGTGCATTTCATACACTCTCAGGCCTCCCAGCACTGCACAGCGGCTGCCCAGCGGCTGGCAAGCACATACAACACCCTTCAGCACCAGTGCGCTGCCCTTCCCCCTTCGCCTGCCTTCAGGCTTCAGTCTTTTGCTGCCTTCCCTGAGCCGCATAGCCCAGCGCACCTTGCGCTTGAGGTTGTATCTGTGGAAGTCGCTGCGCATGTGCTCCAGGTACGCCTCCTTATCACTGAAGGTAGTGCCCGAGGTGCTGCAGTAGAAGCTGGGCGCTGCGGCTGCTGTGGCCATGGCTGCTGCTGCTGCTGCAGTGGTGGCTGTCAGTGCCGTGCTTGAGCTGCCTGTGGGCCGGTGCGCTGGTACAGCAGGGCTTGCTTGGCAAGCAGTCGTGCAGCCAAGCGCTGCGCGGACGCTGAGCTGCTAGGGCGCTAGTCCTGCGCCGCCTTTGTGGCTGGGCGCTGAGACGCGGTGAGAAGGTGCCGGCGCTGGCACGTTGAGCCGAGGCGGCTGGGTGTGCGATGCAGTCTGATGGCAGATGGCTGACCACACAACGTGCGTTGAACGCCCCGCTGGTAATGCGCAGAGCAGGTGCAACGAGAGAACGCTGTGAGGTGAGCAGGGTTTGCTTTGGTGGCTTTGGGACAAGTTAGCAACCAGGCGCACAGCATACAGTGCGTTTGCACAACGTGATGCTGAGCAGGGCCTGCGAACGTCGTTGGTTTCCCCGGTTCACAACCCAACGTGTGGGATGTGTGAAACAGATACTGCCCTTGGGACCCGTGCTCAGTCGAAGGGCCTTGGCAACAGCTCAAGCTCCACTATAATTACAAAGGGCGCATTTCAGCTACAGTGGGCGGCCCCTGACGCCTGGTTGAAAGTTCGGAGTGCAACAGAGCGCGGACTGTTGACGCGGCGGCAGCATGAGCTTTCAAACGGACATCAAGAGCACCGGCGACTTCCAGAAGGAGATTGTCGAGGTCCCTGGCACGCTCCAAGGTGGGGACTCGCATGCGACTAGCCAGCTGCATGTAGAATACTGGGCTTGCATGCGCAGTCATACATACAGCTCAGGCATGCAAAGTAGCACGCATACATGCCCACATGCCATGCGCATGGGGCATGTGACGAAAGCCTGACTGCATGAGCAGCATGGGGTGAGGGGAATCGCGTAGTACCCGAGTCCCAGCACCTCTTTCTGCCACAACTTCAGCATGCGTGCAGTCGTGGCGCAAGGCCTAGGCGCACTGACCCTTCCCAACCAACGCCAACCTCCCATGTTGCCCTGTCAACCGTGCCGTCTCCGCATGCACAGTGGTGGAGTGCTACCAGGGATGGTGTGGGCCCTGCAAAGCCATCCAGGGCACCTTTAAGCGCATCTATTTTGATGCAGGCGACAAGCCACTGAAGTTCTTCACGGTGAGAGGAGGGGGGCCTTGGGGAGAGGGGGAAGGGGGATGCTTGCGTGATTGAATGCATGCTTGCATGGTGGCAAGCAGCTTGTCAGCAGGGGCGCAAGGCTTTTAAGAAGGGCATGATAGGGCCATTCATTGCTGGGTCACGGCGATTGGGAAAAGCATGAAGCTTTCCCGCGGAAACAACGAGAGGTTTACGAGGGTAACGAGGGGTGGGAGGCTCACAACATATGGATCTTGTGGCAGGCGGGAGCAGCAAGCCTTTGATGCGTTCACAGGGTGACTTGGCCCAACCACCTGTTGCCTCCAACCTTCCCGCTCATCCAACCTGTTGTTGCCTTTTATTCACACGCCCCACACATACAGCTGGACGCAGAGAAGGTGGCGGGGTTTGAAGAGTACAAGGGCCACTGCCAGCCCGTCTTCCTGTTCTACAAGGTGAGTGTTTTTCTTGCATTGGACTGGGAGAGTGGGAAAAGAGTTCAAGGTCTGTTTTATTTGACTGTGGGGGATAGGAAATGGGCTGATGAGTGCAGCGGCTGGTCGAAAGCAGGAGGCTGCTATAGCCAGTGTATATGCCTCGTGAACACCCTGCAAGTTGTTGAAGTCCTTCATTGTTGACCCTATTGCGTGGCTCACGCTCAAGTATGCGCTGAACCAGTTCCATGATGTGTGCTGCTCTGATGCCATCGCAGGACGCCAAGTTGGTGGAGAAGGTGGTGGGCGTCCAGGCGCCCGTGCTGTCTCGCCACATCGTCAGCCTCAGCTGAGCAGAGAGGTGGTTGGATGCAACAGGATGGTGGTCGTTGAACACAGGAAGTAAATCAGTGAAGGTGGTGGAAGGAAAGGGCTCTGGCTGGCAGGCGGGCACTCCAGAGAAGGTGCTCATGTGGTCACCTGCTTGCACTTGAATGGAAGACGGGATGGTGATTTTACAAGGTCGTGCAGCGGCTCTCACATCTGGACAGTGTCAATCTGGCCCAAGGCAGGCCTGGCCAAGTCCTGATGGCAGTTGCAGAGGTCAGCTGAAGGGCAGCGCGGAGCACACACAAGTGTGGCTGCTTTGCATACCTCGGGCACAGTCTGCTGTCGTACGCCTCTGTCCATCACGTAGCCTAAGCAAGACGCTGCAAGAGCAGGGAGTGCTTTTGTGTGGCCTGCGGACTGTAAACAACCATGTTTTATGACGGCACTGACACGTTGCACAGGCACCGCAAATAGCGCTGCATTGGCGAACCCAGAAGCGCTGGGCAGGGCCCACTGTTGTTTGCGCGCAAAGCTGTGATTGGGTGTCATCCATGCATCACAGAGCAAACACACTGTGTCTCAGCAACCGGGCCAGCAGGCAGGTAGGTGGGCGGGCAAGTAGGCCATTTTACAGTCAACAGGGCGCCACGGACCCCTGTTCATTAAAAGCGGCATTGACAGACCTTGTGCCGGAGCTGCCTGGTGGGGGTGAAAATCCGCATGAGGCTCCCATGTCGCTCTGCCTCTGCACACAGCGTGCCTCATTGTGTGAGCAAGCTAAGCACAGATGTAACCCTTGTCACAACCCGCTTCAAGTCGGCTCAAAACAGCTGTGCGGCTCCATCTCGCCCTCGGGGCGAACGCAGCCTTGCTCCCTTCCGTTCAGAGTCCAATGCAACCTGCATCCAATTCCTTGGCCGAGGCCTTCAGTTCAGTCTCTGGCGACAACCTACAACTTGCAAAGGGCACCTACCCCCTAATCAAGTAGAGGCAATGACTAAGCAGGAGCCCGCACAAAGCACACTGCTCATGCCTATGCCTCTCAAGATCTCTCCAGCGTTCCGCTCAAAAGTGACGCCCTCCAGTACCTTCAAACATCACTAGATGAAGCACTTGGGGGTTGTTCCTATGCACGTTCACTGGACCAATGCCCCCTGGCTGTCTTGAGACGGGCGCTGCCCCTCTGCCCCAATCAATGCATGCACAGCATTTGGGGAAACCCTACTTGCCATCCCAGTACAACCAGTACACAGGACATCTACTCAGCGGAGCCCTCAGGCTATGCACCGCTCCCCGTCCCTCCCAGCGACGTGCTTTTCTTCCGCTTCCAACACATCTCACAGAATCACTCAAGCCTGCAGGTTTCCAAAACGTCTGTCAATGCAGAGACTATACCTCACGCCAGGGACGATCGACTTCACTGCAAGGCAGTCTGCCCTGCGCCGGCTACTGTGAACTGTGTAATATTTCGGCTGCATAGGTAGCTGACAGTCTAGGCAATCACTACCCAGGTTGTTCTGCCTGCCCCATCGATAACAGCACCAGATGGGCAATGAAGCTGGCCAACATGTGCACACACCCTAGCTCCCTGTAAGCCCTAGTTCATGGCTCCTGGCTGCCCATCTAGGTGCATGTAGTGCCTGTCGTGCTGGTCATGCCTGTACTGCCCGTTGTGCCCTGTTGTGCATGTACTGCCTGACGTGCCCTGTCATGCCTCAAACTGCCTCACAGCAGCCGGGATGCAGGCTGCCGTGTGCCAGCCATCACAGTGTGGATGGCTCGTGTGACTAAGTGGCATGCTTGTACTGCTGGTCGTGCCTGTTACTGCCTCATAACAGCGATGATGCGGGCTGGCGTGTGCCAGCCATCACAGTGTGGATGGCTCGTGTGACTAAGTTGCATGCTTGTACTGCCGGTCATGCCTGTTACTGCCTCACAACAGCGATGATGCGGGCTGGCATGTGCCAGCCATCACAGTGTGGATGGCTCGTGTGACCAAGTGGCATGCTTGTACTGACGGTCGTGCCTGTTACTGCCTCATAACAGCGATGATGCGGGCTGGCGTGTGCCAGCCATCACAGTGTGGATGGCTCGTGTGACCAAGTTGCATGCTTGTACTGCCGGTCATGCCTGTTACTGCCTCACAACAGCGATGATGCGGGCTGGCATGTGCCAGCCATCACAGTGTGGATGGCTCGTGTGACCAAGTGGCATGCTTGTACTGATGGTCATGGCTGTTACTGCCTCACAACAGCGATGATGCGGGCTGCCTTGTGCCAGCCATCACGGTGTGGATGGCTCGGGTGATGAAGTGGCTCAGGAGGCCCAGGGGCCCAAAGAGGAAGCAGAGGATGATGCTGTGACCAGTGGGCACAGAGCACTCGATACCATCTACCAGCACAGCCCTGTGGCACATGCAGAGCAGCACGGGAGTATGGAGGCAGGAATGAGAGTCACAAGAGGAAGCAGAGGATCATGCTGTGGCCAGTGGGCACAGAGCACTCGATACCATCTACCAGCACAGCCCTGTGGCACATGCAGAGCAGCACGGGAGTATGGAGGCAGGAATGAGAGTCAAAAGAGGAAGCAGAGGATCATGCTGTGGCCAGTGGGCACAGAGCACTCGATACCATCTACCAGCACAGCCCTGTGGCACATGCAGAGCAGCACGGGAGTATGGAGGCAGGAATGAGAGTCAAAAGAGGAAGCGGAGGATAATGCTGTGACCAGTGGGCACAGAGCACGCGATACCATCTACCAGCGCAGCCCTGCAGATGTGAGCGTTGGCTGGATAATTGGAACTTGAGGGCCGACGCACCATGTTCGCACTGACCACACCCTGCTGCACATACCTGGCGTGGTAGACGCCAAGCAGTAGCAGGTGCACCCATGCAGCCATGCACAGCGAAATTGACCTCCTTTGTCATATCATCACCGAACCTGCCCACACCCTGCCCACACCTCGCTCACACCTTGCTTGGTAGAAGTCGAGGAGAAGCAGGTGCACCCACGCCAGGTTTGTAACAACCGGGCTGCTGAACAGCGCTGCGAGTGCAGTGACGTCAGGAATGAAGGCAGGAGGCTACGGGGGCAGGGTTTACGGTGAGGACAAGGGTGAGAGTCAGGGTCAGGTCGGATCAGGTAGGGATAGAAGTTGGTGAGTGATGCGCAGAGCAGTGATGCCAGTGCGGTGGCATCAGAGAGGAGGTGAGAGGCTGCAGGGGTAGGAGGTGAGGATGAGGATGACATACGCATCATGCAAGAAAGCAACGGCGCTGTCATTCCTGTCACCATGAGCACCGTGGTCACACCATTCACACCCCCACCAAGCACACCTTCAGCCATACTATCCACACCAAGCATAACATTCGCTCCCCCCCCCTCTCTCAAGAACCACCTTGCAGGCTGCTGTGCCCCTCCCTTACCTTGAGTGTAGTGATGATGCCCACGATGCCCTCCATCAGACCCCCTGCCATCGCCTGGCCCAGTAAGAAGATGTACAGTAGCGAAAGGCCCAGGGGCAGCTGTGGGGAGGAGACGAGCGTCCGCGTCTGTTACCAGGGCGGATGGGGGGCGGTGCAGGTGGTAAGGGTGAGTGGAATGAGGGGAGAAGCAGACCAAAGAAGGGAGGGGGGACGGGGGAGGGGCTGAACTGGTAGTGAGTTGAGGAAGGAGAGAGGCGCGCACGGGAGGAGGGTGAGGGAGTCGGGGAGTCGCAGGGAAGTGCCGGACTTGGGGGAGGGTTGCAAAGCAAGACCAGGACCAGGAGGAGGGGCACTTGACTACTGACGGCCATCAGTCAATCGCCACACATACACGCCATCCCCGTGCGCCACCCACCGCTTTTGCTCGCAGCAGCAGCACCATGAGCGCTAACGTGGCGCTGGAGATGGCTACCCCAGCCAAGCGTCACACCATATCCATGTACATGCTACCCTTTGAAGGGCTATGCCCAAGCAATGATGCTCCAACCCAGTTTGCCACCTCATCACACACAGTAATGCTCAGTCGGCTGTTAACCACAAGCTTCTACACAGTTTGCCACCTACCACTTTTGCTCGCGGCAGCAGCACCATGAGGGTGTAGATGGGCACCATGAGCGCTGACGTGGCACTGAAGATGGCGCCGGGGCTGGTCACGGCGGCGGCGATCGCAGCAGCACCCTGCATCACGGCGACAAACGGTGAGGGCATTGAAGCTGTACAGGCAAAGGACTGTGGTAGCGCTTTGAGAGGGCACAGCTGATGGTGGGCCGCGGTCAACGAAAGGCAAAAGGGACGGTAGGCGGTGGTCAAAGCTGTCCATGCAGTGGGGGGGCATTGCACACTGCCTGAAATGTGTGGGGTATGCAGTGTATGAGAAAGGACTGCAGCAGCACCCTAAGAGGGGCAAGATGGGCGAATCAGACGGGTGCGGCCACGCAAACCAAACATCTCAAAGGCTGCGGTAGCGCCCTGAGGCGGCACAACATACGGGGGGGCCGATCAAGCTTGCTGACACAGTGTGTGGGCACTGCGCACTGCATGTTAAGGAGCGCAGCAACTGCGGTGGTCAAGTTGATCATGCAGGGTGTGGTAACTAAGCTGACCATGCAGGTCAACAACCGTGCTGCGCCTGCAAAAGGTGCTTGTCCTCGTGCAGCCAGCTGGCTTCTCTTACTACCTCACCCTTATTTTCTTTACTTCATTCCTTCATCACAGTCCTCTGGAATCTATGTGGGAGTAAGCAACATTGAGGCTGGGAGCTTACCTGAAGGCCTGAGGACGCAGCGGCAACAGCTCCAGCGGCCGCTGCAGCTGCAGCAGGCGCAGGCGCAGGCGCATAAGGGATGCGGCGCTGCAACGCCCTCCGCATGGGTGCTAGCGGCAGTGCTGGACCTGCAGGGAGGGGGTGGAAGGGCGTGGGGAAAGAGTTGGAAGTTGAAGGAAGGTGCAAAAGGCAGTGCTGGGGCTGCAGGCGCAGGCGCATGAGGGATGCGGCCCTGCAACGCCCTCCGCATGGGTGCTAGCGGCAGTGCTGCACCTGCAGAGAGGGGTGGAAGGGCGTGGGGAAAGAGTTAGAACTTGAAAGGAAGGTGCAAAAGGCAGTGATGGGCCTGCAGGCGCAGGCGCATGAGGGATGCGGCGCTGCAACGCCCTCCGCATGGGTGCTAGCGGCAGTGCTGGACCTGCAGGGAGGGGGTGGAAGGGCGTGGGGAAAGAGTTGGAAGTTGAAGGAAGGTGCAAAAGGCAGTGCTGGGGCTGCAGGCGCAGGCGCATGAGGGATGCGGTGCTGCAACGCCCTCCGCATGGGTGCTAGCGGCAGTGCTGCACCTGCAGGTGGGGAAAAGGTTGGAAGTTGAAGGAAGGTGCAAAGGGCAGTGATGGGGCTGCAGGCGCAGGCGCATGAGGGATGCGGGCCTGAAACGCCCTCCGCATGGGTGCCAGCGGTAGCGCTGGACCTGCACGGAGAGGGAATGAGGGCACGGGAAAGATGAAGAGGTTGATACAGGTGCAGGAAGCAGCGTAGCTGCAGCGGGCGCGGGTGCTAGCGGCAGCGCTGGACCTGCAGGGAGAGGGGCTTAAGGGTGTGGGGAAAGATTGGGAGATCCACAGGAGCGTTCCAGCGGTTGTGTTAGACGTGCCAGGAATTGAGAGTGAGGGGTAGGAGTAAAACAAGCAGCACTTTCACAGCGCGGCAGTGTGAGGGAGTGTGGGAGGAAGGACGGCGGCATGGGCGAATAAGCAAGCCACCCACAAGGGCAAAAGTGGAGAGTTTCGCAGGTGAGAGGGTGCTATGCGCAGGAGAGGGTCCAAGCAGGTCGTGCGGGTGGCTTGCCCTTGCATCATGTGGCCAGTGCATCTCATTTCCTTGCAGCACATGTCCATGCAGCTGATGCAATGGACCCACCCATGCAATCACTGTCCATGGATTGAAACCTCCATGCAGAGCATTGCAGCAGGCTGCCACCAGCAAGCTGCTACCAGCACACAGCTCGATAACATAGGTACAGTGTGGACCTAGGCCCATGTGGGTTGTACCCATTGGGATTGAACGATGCTGCTGCTTTAGCAGGCATGGTTAGCAGTGGGGAACAATGCCTAGACATCCGCAGGCATGCTCAGTTGTTCTGGGCGGCAACTAAGACCCAATACGTGATAAGAACCAGCGGCTGAAGGCACACGCGATGCAAGCCATTGCTGTGTCCTATTCCCAGAATGAAGCTCATGTGGCTCAAGGGACAATTCCCTCCCTCCCCCCTCTCCTCCCAAGCTCACCACCGCCCATCATGCGCGACGCGCAGCACCTCCCGCTGGACGTAGCCGCAGCCACTGCCGTGGCAACGTCGCAGCGCGGCCTGACGAAGTGCTGCTGCGTTGTGACGCCAGGTGGTGCCATGGGACAGGTGGCGTACACTGCTGCAGCCTTGGACGCACTAGGACAGCAGCGATGAGCGGATCTTGACGCCTGCATGATGCCACCCTGCGACGTGCTGCAGGTGCTGTGGCTCTAGGGCAGATGCCGCTGGTGCTCACTCCAGGGATCGAAGGGCGAACGGAATCCACGAGAGCTGGGCGCGGGCGCCGCTGATGGGTTGTTTGAGAGCAATGAACGTTATCGGCAGGTGACGCGTGCGCAGTGGACTGAGTGAGCGGTGTGCAGGGAGCTGGTCGAACAAACGCGCACCCGTTGTTTTTGCCAAAAGTGCATGCATGATTTTTCTTCTTCCAAATGGCTCTTCTAAAGTGCCGTTCAAGGGACAACGTGCAATCAGATTGCTTGACAACGCAATTACTGTAAACACGCGATTGATAAAACATGCAAGGGTTTGGTGTGGAAAAGCTGTTCACACACTCTTTTAATTGAACACACAAGAATGTCTCTGTTCCAAGCAGATACCATGCACATGTGAAAGAATGAAATGGTTGGGCAGACTTATGCTGAGCAGTACCCCCTTGCAGTGCAGATTCCTCTAGAGAGCAGCGTCACACAGAGTGATTCATCCCAGCCGACTGCTCCCCCTGTCAATCCTTGGGCTATAAAACCTTGCATCCAGAGCACCACACATACCACAGGTTACCCACACTTATGGTTACCCACACTGATCAGTCATTCACTCAGAGAAGTAAGCGCAGCCCCCAGTCAGCCATCTTTATCTGTTAAGCCATACTGCCTGCTTTGTTGCGAGCTTGTGAGCTGCAGCTCAGGAAGTTCCACTCCAAATGTGGGATGCACAGCACTCACTTGACGGGCTGGGTGGCAGCGAGACCCCATCCCTGCAGAGCACCTCCTCTCCCAGGGAACTGGTTGTGGGCCCATTCCCCACCACACCCAAAGCTAGATGCAGTCCATTCAGACTTTTCCAGGCCCATCCAGCCAAATTGCAGCGTATCCAGCCTTCCACTCTTAAACAGGCAACATACTGGGCGAAACCCGGTCCCCGTGTCCAGGGAACTGCACAACCGCCTCTGCTGCCGTCTTCATGTCCACTGCCATGCTGTCCCCGGCCTCCTCCTGGCCCTTATGCGTTGCCGGGCCTGTGCGTCCAGGGGTCAAGTACAAGCAAGTGCGGGGTGGGGTGTGGGGGCAGGTGGTCAGTGCTGGGGTTGTGACTCAGCATCACACAGAGGCTGAGCCTTGCATGATGGCAGGGTGAAGGGAAGGCTACGGCAGCAGCAGTGGCAACAGCATCATTGGCAGTAGCGACGGCAGCAGCAGCAGTGGCGGCAACAGCAGCAGCAGGACGTCGGCGACAGCAGCAGCAGCAGCAGCAGCAGCAGCAGCAGCAGCAGCAGCAGCAGCAGCAGCAGCAGTACCTGAGGATGTCAGCGCCCGCCGCGGTGATCGGAAGGAGTCGACGTTGCCTGCCAGGATGTCCTTCCATGCCTGATCGATGGGACGCCACGTCCCCGTCCCGCCCATCTCTGGCGGCAGCAACTGTGCAGGTAGCCAAAGGCAGGGAGGGGGGCAAGAGGTGTTGATAGTCAGAAGACAAGGAAGGTGAGGATGGCGGACCCATGGCAGCACATGCAGCAGGGTAAGGGGGGGGCAAAGGTAGGCAGGCGGCATCAAGCGTATTCTATAGATCCTTTAACTAAAGGATGCAGGTATAAGAGGAAAGTAAAGTGCAGATAAACCAACCAGGCATACCTAGTCAACGGCACGGCATCATGTCCCGTCCCGCTTACTGCAGGCGGCAGCAGCTGTGGCATCCCATTGACCAGAAGTGCATGATTGGTTTATGTGCATTGCCTTTCATTCTTTCCCGCCTGCACTCCTTCAGAGCCAGATTGCAACGCCCTGCACCCTCTCTTGCTTTGTTGCCTGCTTGTCTCTGCCACCGCCATCCCTGATGGCAGCAGCTGTGCAGGTGGCACGGCAGGAGGGGGTGCAACGGGACCCGAGGGCCGAAGGTAGGAAAAGAAAGCATGGCAGTGTGGATAGATCAATCAGGCGTGCTGAGCCGCAAGCCTGTCACGCCCATCTCCGGCCGCAAGCAGCCTCCCACTCTTGCCCGTTCAGGTGTTGGTTCAAGGGGGTTTTGAACCTTCACTGTAACCATTGCCAGTAGAAACCGCTCCCACTCTCGTCCACACTTTTCACACCTCTAGGGGCACCATGCCCCTCAGCTTCTGGTTTGCACTGCGCATTCCCTCTCTGCACCCGCTTAACACCTCTCTTCATGTCTGACATGCCCTCGCACTCTGCCCGCTCCCACTCTCGTCCACACTTTTCACACCTCTAGGGGCACCATGCCCCTCAGCTTCTGGTTTGCACTGCGCATTCCCTCTCTGCACCCGCTTTACACCTCTCTTCATGTCTGACATGCCCTCGCACTCTGCCCGCTCCCACTCTCGTCCACACTTTTCACACCTCTAGGGGCACCATGTCCCTCAACTCCTGGTTGCCCTGCTTGGGGTCGACAAAGACCACCTTGCGCGCGGTCACGGGATCCTGCGCATGGTTCACACAGGTGAGAGAGAGAGATCGTTACAGAGGCCACCCAACAGGGCGGGGTATTGAAGACAAGGGGAAGCAATGACCACTCAATCCGAGGGTAACAACCGATGAAGTTACGAAATTGCACCCCAGGGCGTCTCTCTCTCTCTCTCTCTCTCTCTCTCTTACGAAATTGCAGGGTTCACACAGGTGTGGGGCAGCAGCGTTAGCGGTCTGGACGAGTGATTTGCGTAGCAACGCAAGACAGGCAGACAGTTGTCCTCAGCACGACGTTAAACTGCTAGAGAGGGCAGAAGTACCCTGGTACTTTTCCAGAGGTCACGAGTTTGATTCCGGAAACTGCTAGAGAGGGCAGGAGTACCCTGGTATTTTTCCAGAGGTCACGAGTGCGATTCCCATTGCGGAAGGAGTTTGCTTCGGTTATGGTTTCTAGACTTCGGGTGCCCTGCTTGCGGGGAAGGCCTTCGAGCCACTTTCGGTCATGAGCCTGTAAATCCTGGCCCATTTGGGACAGGGGTTGTATGCGCCCTCGCGGTGCCCTCAACAACTGTAAAACACACCACCACAGCAGGCGCCACAGAGGCGGGCGTCCCACAGGCCGACGCCGGCCACGCTGGCGACACACAGATTGCGGACCCTATGCCAGGTGTGCCGGAAAGCTCCAGCCGCAGCCGCAACGCCACCCACGTGCTAGCGGCCATGGCCGCAGCGGCAGGGCTAGCGGTGCCACCGGCCAACGTCACTGATGATACAGCAGCCCCTCAGCCTGGTGCTGACCCTGAGCATCCAGGCGCCCCTCACGTGGCTGACAACAGCAAGCTCAAACTCATGCACTACACCCTGAGCACCGGCCTGTTCAAGAGTGCTGAGAACCTGAACCTACTGCTGCACAAGTGCGACCCTGATGTGCTGACCCTCGCGGAAACCTGCGCCAAAACCAAGCAAGTGAAGAGCAGGTGGCTGCTCCACACACTCTCTGGATACATGATCTTCAGATCGCCCGCCCCTGAGGGAGGGGAGGTCCAGGCGATCATAGCCATCAAGGAGCACATCGCCAACCTAGGGGATGTTGAAAGGGCTCCTGAATTCATGGCAGAAGAGGGCATGGTGCGCCTGGTGAGCATGCGTCTCCACCTGCCTCGCACCACCCCCCTGATGATGTCGGCCCTGGATGCCCCAGCAGGCGACAGCCCTGAGGAGCAGCAACAGAGGGCAGCCCTGTATGCCATTCTTCGGGAAGTGATGCATGGCACGCACATCATTGCGGGTGACATGAATGCAGCGCTGCTGCCAGGAGACAGGGCCAGTGTGGATCCCAACGAGCTGAGCGCCAGCAAAGACAAAGCCCATGCAGCCTTCGTTTCCTTGCACCAGCTGACTAGCCCAGATGCGCATGCTAGCCCAAGGCCCCACTCCTTCTACAGCCATGGCAATCTCACCGCCAGCAGCAGGATTGACGATGTGCTGATTAACCGAGCCATACCCCCAGGCACGGCCAGCCTGCAGGTGGTGGAAGAGGAAATTGCTCAGACCACAAGCCTCTGATCGCCAGCACAAATCTCAGCAACTATAGTATCTACATACCCAGCCCCCAACCCCCAGGACCGCCACACAAGGCACGCAGGGTCCTGCTCACCCCCATGAGCAACGCCAGCCGCGAGGCGCTGAGGGCTTCCCTGTCCTTCTACGGCGAGGGCAGGGCAGTCAAGATAGATTGTATGCACAGCACCCTGGACAGCATGAACAGCACGGATGTCAGGAGTCACTTCCACGCCATTAAGATGCTGGACGGGAAAACCCCCAGCAAACTCACAAGCATCCAGGGTCGCCCAGCCGCCCTTGTTGTGAATAGGATGGCTGACACCCTCATGCAGATCTGCACTCAGGCGCAAGCCACTGCGTTGCAGGTGTGCGTGCCAAATCCACCAACCCAGGAGGCCATCACCTCAGGTGCAGAGCGGCAGCGGCGGCTAGAGCCAAGCTGAGCAACCAGCTCAAGGCCATCCGCATGGTCAGCTCGAGCTAATGCCCTAGATACCAAGGAGCAGGTCACCCACCTGGTAAGCGAGATGACCCCCTCGCTGCCGGCAGACATCATGGAACACTGGCCCGCAACCTGCGAGGAAAACCAGGTGCAGGAACAACTGAGTGAGCAAGGCAAACACAACGAGGCCCTTACGCTCCCTAGGGCAGCCGCACGCAGCAAGCGCCAAGACATCAGTAAAATGGATGAACAGGAAGCCAAGGAGGCCAGTGCCCAGGCCGCTACCCGACAGCGACAACAGCTCTTTACCAACCCGAGGAAAGCCCACGCTATCATCTTCAGAAAAGGCGTGCAGATGGGCAGACACCTTGCGCTGCTTGACTCCGACACCAAGCGCATCACAGAAGACCCCCGCAGCATGATACGGATTGTGAAAAAACACTTGGCAGATGCGCAAAAGCACCCCCACGGTATAAAACAGGCGCTTACCTGCCAGGGCATGCCAATAGGAGCTACCCGTTCGCAGAACCGGGGGCGGATGACCGCTTTCATCTTGAAACCCCTGCAACCCGCCTGCTTAAACGGCCCTGGCTCCACCACTCTATCCAGGACTCGACGCTCTTCAACGACTGCATTTGATTTCTGAGCAATGGCAAGGCACCGGGACCAGATGGCGTTCAGAACAAAGTCCTCAAAT
>JAWZTI010001262.1:2385-15056 GCA_039880955.1 Chlamydomonas urium | reverse complement strand
CTGGCAAGGAGATCGTCATCCCCTGTGAGCTCCAGCAGAAGCAGCGAACGCTCTGGCGTGGAGTAGTCCGGACGGCGTGACAGCGCGTCGGCCACGATGTTGTCCTTACCAGGACGGTGTACGATGCCGAAATCGAACTCTTGCAGTGTGTCCATCCAGCCCATCTGCACCCTCGTCAGGTGGGGCTTGGTCTGTTTGAAGTTTGTGGCCCAATTGTCAGTGATGATGACGAATCTGGAGCCGTGCAGGTAGTGTCGCCACTTCTTTAGGGCGTGGACGACAGCAAGTAGCTCTTGGTCGTGAGTGGCGTAGCGCGTCTCAGCTGGGTTCAGCTTGTGCGACTCGAATGCCACTCGCCTCTAGAACTTTGGCGACGTGTTCTAGGTGCTCCTCCTGTGATTTGGAGTAGATGCAGATGTCATCTAGGTATACGAGCACAATTGGCCGAGGTAGGGCATGAGGATGTTGTTCATCATGCGCTGGAAGGTAGCCGGGGTGTAGCAGAGCCCGAACGGCATCACCTTGAACTCGTATAGTATAGGCCAAAGGGAGTGGTGAAGGCTGTCTTGTGGATGTCAGCCTCAGCAATCCGCACTTGGTGGTAGCCAGAAGCAAGGTCAATCTTGCTAAAGACTTTCGCCCCACCTAGCTTGTCTAGTAGATCATCGATGCGTGGCAGAGGGTACTTGTTCTTGCTGGTGGCTGAGTTCAGGGCTCTGTAGTCCACGCACATGCGCAGAGAGCCGTCTGGCTTCTTGACGAAAAGCACAGGGGCGCCGAAGGGTGAGGCGCTTGGCTGGACGCAGCCTCGCTCCATCAGATCAAGGACTTGTTTTTTCATCTCCTCTGCTTCAGGGGGCGAGACCCTGTATGCAGGCCGACTCGGAGGTGAAGTGCCTGGTTTCAGCTCGATGGTGTGCTCAACGGTACGCTCAGGAGGATACGGTGGGCCGTAATCCCCTTCCGGCAGCGCTTTGGGGAAGCGTTTGAGTACAGCTTGTAGTCGCTCTTGCAGCGGGTTTGCTGGTCGAGCGGTTCCCTCCCCCGCCAGAGATGTCAGGTATACCCCGAATACCTGTGAGTCCGGCTTGGAGGATGCCCGGCGGAACTGCAGGGCCGTGACCAGCAACGGGTTGACATTAGTCGGCGGGCGCACAGGCGTGGCCCGAGTCCACCGCCCAGTACCCATGGTGCCGCGGTCAGCTAGGGTCATGCAACCAGTGCGCCAGTCGATGCGTGGGTTGTGGCGTGTGAGACACTTGCGTCCCAGGATGGCCTTAAAAGGCAGGGCATCAGACAGAGCACAAAGGTGGAACACCTCGTCACTGGAGTGAGCACCCAACGAGTAGGGAGCGTGCACCACCTGTGAGCTGGACATGAGGCTGCCGTCATCAACCTCAATTACGTCCGTGGTCGCTTTTGCAGTAGCAGCGAGGCCTCGGCGCTGTGCCACGCTGCTTTTCATGAACGAATCAGTCACACCAGAGTCAACCATGACCAGAAGTACCTGGCCATTCACCAGTGCCCAGTACACCAGTGTGCCATTGCCGTTGACAATGGCAGACAGGATGCACTGGCCTGGGGCCGCGCAGGCGGCGGTTAATGGGTCTGGTTGTGGCGCAGACATGTGCCGCCGCCGGGTCCGCGATTCATCTGAGGGCACTCCCTGATCAGGTGGGACTGTGCGCCGCACCTGAGGTTGGCGCGTGAACGCTTGCGTTCCTCGAACTGTTCTTTGGTGACCCCCAGCTCCTGCAGCGTCTGCATCGGCCTTTTTTTTTGGTCGGGCCTGGCAGGAGCGTGGCGCGCCATGGCCCCTAACTCCATCGGCGCGGGGCCGTTGCGACCAGATCTTGGGGGTTGCCAGGGCGGCGGGCGCCTGAAGGCAGGAGTGATGGGCTGCGAGTGCGCCATCCACTGTTCCGCCATGTGGATGGTCTCTGCCAGTGTGGCAGGGAAACGCATCCCGACCTGGACGGCAACGGCCTGGTCCATCCGGTCCAGATATAGCACCTTGAGGTCAGCATCTGACTCTGTTCCAGCGCGTGTAGCCAAGTACTGAAACTGCAGTGTGCAGTCGCGCAGGTTCATGCGCCCTTGGTATAGGCGGAAGAGCTTGGCACGTGTTGTGTCCACGGCGTCACGCGTGACGAAACGCTGACGTAAGGCGTCCTAGAAGTCTGTCCATGTGAAAGCGGCTGGGTTGGCCACCATGTCAGCGGTTTTGTAGGCCACCAGGAACCAGTCGCGGGCGTTGTCCTGCAGGAATTGACCAGCCAGCATGATGCGCTGCCGGTCATCGGCCACACCACCCAACAGGAAGTACTGCTCTACTGAGTTCAAATACTCCTCTGGGTCCTCGGCCGACTTGCCGTTGTAGCGGCGTGGTTCAGTCAGACGTACGGTCATGCGAGCGCCAGGGATGACAGCAGTAGGCGCAGGTGCTGTGGCTTGCTGTGCACGAGCCTCCAACGCGGCATTCTGCTGGCGGAGCTGGTGTACTTGGGCGAGCAGGTCGTGAAGGGCAGCGTCTTGGTGGGCAGCATGGTGGGCTGCCTGCTGCGCGTCAGCTTGCTGTGCAGCGATGCGGGTTGCCTCAAGCGCGGCTTGCTGAGCGACTGGGTTAGCAGGCAGTCGCTCTTCCTGCTGTAGCTGTGCCAGCCACTCGGTGTTAGCTGGGTCAGCCATAGTTTAGTGGCTGATTGGGGGGTCGTTCTCTTCGCGAACGGAGGCGCCTTCAGGGATTGAGTCGAGGTCTTGCCTGCAGTCGTCACACTGGATCCACCTGTGGGTGCGGTCGTAATCCCAGTACGAGTGTTGGCAGACGTTTGGGTGTTTGCAGGCAGCAATTACAGCAGCCTCGCGCGCTTCGATTAATGAGCGTAGATAGAAACCACACTGGTTCAGCAATACAACGGCACGTCTTAACTCAACGATCTGTTGTTTCAGGGCGTCAACGTCCATGTACAGTGTGGACTAGGGGTTCGGGGGACCCTCAACAGGGGCACGGTTGTTCCCCCGGGGGACGGCTGCAGTGGCCGCCTGGGCGATGCGAGTTGGCTTCTTGCGGCCAGCACGGTTGCCACGGTAGCGGCTGTTGTCAGACGCAGCGGCCTTGGCCCGTGGCTTGCGCTGCTGGATGTGCTCAACGAACTCGACGGCTTTGTAAGCGTGCTCCCAGACGTCCACGACAGGGGTGAGGGCAGGAAGCGACGTCAAGGGGAGGAACCGGCCGGTGTGCTGGACAGGCAGCAACGGGGCAGGGCGGGCCACAGGAGGGGGCAGGCCCTGGGAAGCAAGGTGGTAGCCGTTGTCGAAGAATTCCTTGCGGGTAGCTGCCAGGGTTTGACGAGCCTCAGATAGCTGAGCCTTGTTGTTGCGCAGCTCCAGAACCTGGGCGGTGTTGGCCTGGTCCTTCTCCCTGAGTAGGGTGGCAGCGTTTGTAGTCTTGCTGGCGAGCTGGCGCCGTAGAGTCTGCAATTTGGGATTGTAGCTCAGCCTTCTCTTTGGCGTGGCCGAGAGCGACGCTGACACCGGTGGCTAGGCCCTGAGCAGTGGAGGCTTGACCGGCGGACTGCAGCACTGGGGCTGAAGTGAGATCGGTACGGGTGGCGAACCGGCGGCCAGCACGGGCGCTGGAGAGGATTGGGCCGCGTGCTTTCTTGGTCGGCTGTTCGTGTACGGGGTTGTTGTCAGAGTCGTTGTCGGACTCGCTGGTGGTAGAGCTGTATTGAGAAGACGAGGGTGGTTTTGGATGCTGCTTGGCCTCGTGATTCGCGACAGCGGCAGCGCCGATGTTGTCCTTGGGCCACTGGAGAGGGGCCTGACCGAAGTTCGACACTACGCGCACCAAGGCAGCGAGGTGTGAAGAGCACACGAGTCAGCGAAAGGTTGTGGCAGCGATTTCGAGAGCGCACTACAAAGTGGCGCGGCCTAAGCTTTCTGGGCGCGGGGGTTGGCAGCAGCGATGCGCCAAGGAAATTTTGCAGCTCGAAGGCGCGCAAGTTGTAGCCTTGTGGGGCGTTAAGATGTTGCAGCCCTGGCGGGCGCAATTGAGTTGCAGCCCTGGCGGGCGCAAAGTTGTTGCAGCCTTGGTAGACGCAAATTGGTTGCAGCCTTGGCAGGCGCAAAGTGGTTGCAGCCTTGGCAGGCGCAAAGTGGTTGCAGCCTTGGCAGGCGCAAATTGGCAGCTATACAGCGCCCGAGAGGGGGAGGGCGAAGAAGCGACGGTGTTGAGCGAGAGGCGAGCGCGGGTGCGCGAAAGGATGACGAGGCCGTACAGACGACGAGGAGGGAAAAGGGGTGTAGAGGATGACGGCGAGCTTCGCTACCACTTGTAACAGAGGTGACGACGACGGCGGATCGAGGGGGAAACGAGGGGAAGGGGCGTAGACGACGAACGCACGCGCACGGGCAGGCTGTGGGCGAACAGACTAACTTACTGGCCGTGGGGCAGTACTCGAGCAACACCAGGTCAAGAGGTGTGGTGTTACACGATGGCCGAGAGGAAGAAGAAGAAGAAGTCGTCCAAACAACTGGGCAGCGCCTTATGAGCAGGCGGCGCGCCCATGCAAAAGGGTGTGAAACAAAAGGGGCGCGGCATGACTGATACTGCGGGGTCGAAGGTGACCCTGCAGGGCGCGGGAAGGTCCAGGCGCACAGTCAGAGCGGCACTGTCAGCATGGGCCGCGGGGGCCGCGGCCATGGCAGCTGCGAAGGGGGCCGCACATGGCGGTTTAGGAAAACACAGTAACGCATGGCTGCGACGCTTCAAGCGTTCGCACTGTGACAGCCTTCCCCGCAAGCAGGGCACCCGAAGTCTAGAAGCCATAACCGAAACAAGCTCCTTCCGCAATGGAATCGAACTCGTGACCGCTGGAAAAGTACCAGGGTACTTCTGCCCTCTCTAGCAGTTTAACGTCGTGCTGAGGACTGCTGAGGTGTGGCCGATGACCGACAGCGCATCATGCTGGCTGGTCAATTTCTGCAGGACAACGCCCGAGACTGGTTCCTGGTGGCCTACAAAACCATGCAAGCTGCAGGCGGCGCAGAAGCAGTTGATTGTGAAGCATGAATAGTGTGTGAGGCGAAGGCAGGGCGCTGGCCCTGCATGTTGCAGGCAGGGCAACGGTGCAGCATGACCCTGTTAAACACAGGGCAACATGGGTCCTGCCAGGCTGTGCCGAGTCACCACTTCCAATAGAATTTCCCCTTCCCCTCTGCTCTACTTTGGGATTGAACTTCAGCGGTGGCCTCATCTTCATCGTCTCAATCATCATCATGGCGAGTCGAGCTGGAGGGGGACGTCTGCTACTATGGTAGGCCATACCGCCGGGACAAGCAGGCGGAAACCAAACACTGAGTTGCAGCAGGGGAGGTTGACTCATGCAACCGCAATGCCCAGCTTCTGGCTCACCCGCAAGCTCATCTAATGGCGTACACTTTGCTTGCATGCAGTTGGCGAAGACGGTGCACGCGACACCGCCGCCTTCTATATGGACCCCAACCAGATGGTGGGCAGGCGCATCCTGCTGTGGGCGACGCAGGCTCACCACCGCATGGGCGCCCTGAGCACGCTACCACAGCAGCCGCTCGTCGTGTCAGGCCTGCCTAAGGTGCATGTAGTGCGTGCTGCTTGTAATGTTCCTCCATGACAGGTGGCATTGCAGGCAGCATGAGCAGCACGCATCACCTCGATGCCGCAGTTTGTGGAGTGGTGGGCGTGTCCCATGAAGCTAAGCTGGGCTCAAGCCAAGCTGGGCTGACTACCTTCTGTCTTGCTTTTCTCCTGGGTTTTGCAGACCGGCAAATCAGCCACTGTGACCTTGTTCCTGCCAGCCCTGCTGCGCACCTATGGGTTCGGTGACCACAGCTCTCTGCTCTCCAAAGGTGGAATGCCACCGCCGCCTGAGGCCCCTGGGGGGCCAGCGTGGTCCCTGTGGTGAGGGAGTGCATACTTGCATGTTGTGAGGCAGTGCAACTTGTTGCAGCCCAATCGTCGGGCCTCAGGTTCCCTTGTCGTTGCTTGTGTGCCACATGCAGGCTGGTCAACTGCCTCAGGTTCACGCGCACGCAAGGCCAGGTGAGGACGAGGTGTCATGTCCACAATCTGGCGAGGGCCAGGCTCGTTGGGTTCTTGACCAAGACCATCAGGAGCACTCAGCCTCGCCACAATCAACCACTCACCTCGTAACTACTCAAAACACAATTCCCATCCCATGCCTGTGTTGTGCTTCATCGTTGTAGGACGGCTTCCTGCTCGATCTGCTGCAGCGTCTGCAACGCTGTGCACTCGAACTGGGCTTCTCAGCTGTCACTGCTCTGCCCAGCGTTGGCGATCCCTTCGAGGACATCATGTTGCTGCTGAACTGCCTGCCAGCTGACCGGCTGCACGTGATAGTGGTGGGTGGGGGTTGGAGCATGACCAAAACGACGGCTTTGGGCAGACGTGTTGTTGACACCGACGTTGGCCGCGCTGTGTGTGCAGGTGGATGAGGCGCAAAGCTTCTTCCTGCTGCAGAAGGAGGAAGGCGGCCAGAGCCTCCTGGACAGGATGGCGTTGCAGGACATGCGCCGGTGAGTACAGCGCTTGCAGCGTAGCGCGCATCCCATCACCTTGCTCAAGCACTTTGGGGGAATTGCCGTGGACATGCGCAGGACTTTCAAGATGCTCATCGCTGAGGCACCCGCCCATGTATTGTGGGTGAGAGCGATTTGGCATTGGTCTTACCCTTGCCTCTTTCACTGTAGTGTCCCTGTAGCGCACAACTTGCAATTGCTTGACATCTGCACTTGCAATGCAGGTGCTTACGGGCAGCACCACCAACATGCTCATCGCCAACCTGGCTGGTGAGCGACATGCATGCTATGTATGGTTTGTTTGTTGCCCTTCAAGTTGGTCGAAGCAACATGTTTCCACTGTATTACCGTTAACAGCAATGCGCCCGGACCTTGTTCCCGCAGAGGCGCCTGTCAATGGGTTCGCAATGCTTAACCACTGCGACATTCTCCACCTCAGCGCGTCTGTTTCTGAAGAGGCGATGGGCTTGGCGTGGAGCCTGCTGAAGGCAAGCGACCCGTCCCTACCAGATGACTTGCTGCTGGCGCCGCTCAGGCACCATGCCATGCTGGCGCACCTTTGTGACGTGAGACGGGGCTTTGCGGGGACAGTAGCTTCTTGTGGCAGCGCTGCTGTAGCGGCAGCGCTGCTGCAGCGGCAGCAACGGTGCAGCTTTCCCACCACGGCCGCCTGCTGTCAAATGCCGCCGCTGCATGCACACCCTGAATAACGTGGTTGGTGTGTCTGGTTGTTTGTTCGCATGCGGATGTGTCCTCACAGGAGTGGCGGCTCGTGCGCCAGCCGGTGTCGGTCCCCAAGTTCTGGCAGGAAGTGCTGGAGCGCAAGGTGCTGCCTGAGGTACGGCCTTCATAGCAGAGCGCCACCCATGGGCGTCTTTCTTCATTTTCGTTCTGGCAGGGGCCCGGGGGGTCTGGAATTGGCCGGGGAGCTGCTGCTGAGCGGATCATGTGAAGAGCTCATTGACTCGGTGCCTGGGTGCCGGCGGCACCGGTTGTTGATCGGCTGCGCGCAGATGTCCAGCGGCAGCAGCCAAGCCAGTCTGTGACAGGTGTGCTTGCGCCCTTGCATTCGCACAGGTGGCGGCTGACCTGCGGGTGGTGCTGGAGCTGATGGAAGAGGAGGGCACCTACTTTGGCGGCGTGGACGGCGCGACACACCTGGCGCGGCTTGTGCAGCTGCTGGACCCTTTCCAGGGAGTGCCGCCCAGCTTCCTGCACAGGTAGGCGTGCAATCGACAGTAACTGGAAGCGGGCAGCGCGGAGGTAGTAAGGAAACAACAGCTTTTGGGGCTTGCAGCGCATTGGGGAGGTGAATGGCAGGGTTCTACTGCGGGTAGCACTTGCGTTAGGGGCCACTGCCCCCCTGCCATCGGATCTGAGCCGTACAGATTGGCCCTTGTCTCCTGCTTTCTTTGAAGGTACTACCTGGAGATCATGCGGCCTTACCTGCGGCCTGTTGGCACAGATGAGGTGGCCGATGCGGACAAGGTTTTTGTGGACTGCCCAATGTATCATCACCTTCTTCAGGTGAGCGCCTCATGCAGGCCGTCCTTCATCTCTCTTTCTGAACAACGCCCAGCCGTGAGCACCGTGAGGTTGCCAGCGTGTGGGCTAGGGTGTGGCTTGTGCACTTCAGCGTACGTGCGTGTGCGCGTTGAACATGGGCTGATGCTGTGTCAATGCCTTGCAGATGGTCACAACGGCGGATGGCAAGCTGGTACGCTTTGCGATGAGCGACACGGTGCCCTGTGCTTTCTCCTACTGGTGAGTGATGTGTAGCCTGGCTTGTACAGTGAGCTACGCTGGCACACACTTGTTGCAGCAGATGCGGGTAGCTTGGGCTGGGCCCGTGTGCTGAGCAATGAAGCAGTCGGCATGTTCAATGTAGGCCGAGGGGGATGGCCAAGCCACCAAACTGTGTGGTGGCGCGTCGCTGAGGTGGCCTCGTGGAACCCTTGGGTCTGTTGCTTGCTTGCAGGGACATGGAGCGCCTGCGCCAGTTTGGTGAGCTAGTCAACATTGCCAAAAAAACTGGTTTCGCGGGGCACAACGAGGTGAAGGCCCTGCTGGAACAGATGGCAGCTGCCTTGGGTGCAGACATCAACAAGCAACCATGGTACAACACGGTAAGCTGTGTTGTAGTGGTGTTGGTTGGTGCTGCTGTTTCGGGGCGGCCACTAAGGATGCACAGGAGCCCTTGTCTCATTGCGGTGTATCTCATGCGCCCCTACTGCCGCTGTCATCATGGCTTGAGCTCGCCAGCCAACATCATGGTCACGATGGCCCTTTGATCTGATGTGATGGCACCCCTCCTAGGTACTGGATCACCCCAACACCCAAAAGCACAAGAAGCTTCAAAGCATGCCGTCGCCGGCAGAGCTTACGGGCGTAGATGCAGTGCAGTGGGGCATCATTCAGTTGCGGCACTGCACATCGCATGCAGTTGGCTCCCATGCCTCTCTGTTGGTGAGCAGGGAATTGCAGTTGGCAAGGCATGAAGCTATTGGGCGAGGCTGTGATGATGCAGCTCACCCTAGGCCTTCTAAGTGATTTCATAACCCAGTACTGCGCACAGTTCCCAGGAAGCCCGTGCATTGCGGACCGCGCATTTTTTGCTTGCAGGACGCATGCCGCGAGCTGCTGCCGTTTGCTCCCAAGATGGACGAAATCCGGCTGAACTACATGCTCAAGCTCTCCAAGAAACACCCGCCTGCGGTCAAGCCTGTTGCCATGTTGCTGAGCAGAGCGGCAGGCATGCGCGGCCACCGAATGCTGGCCTGCACAAGGCGGGTGATGACCGGGCGCTAAGCTTGGTGAGTTTGACTTGTTTAGGATGCTTGCGCATGTACGGCGCTTCCTTTGGGCTGGCCACCAGGGGCACAGCTCTGCACGCCATGCGCACGCTGCCTGCTCGGCATCATGTTGACCAGACCATGGTTGCACATTCACTGGGTGCTGCCTGACGCACTTTTGTTTGTGTCCCGCTGTCATGCGGCAGGTGCATAGGGTTTCATCACTGCTTGGGTCATCTCTTCTTGGGTTTGATCACAGCTGGGGTTTAGTCTGTTATGTGTTCGCTTGCTTAGTGTGGGATTTCCACACTGTTGTGAGTTATCAGTGCCGGAACCCAGTGTTCGGGGGGTCTTCTTGGCGGCTGCACAGTGTAAACCAAGGCTGTGGCAGTGACGGAGCAGGGATTCCTCACAACTTGGTAGCGAAGCGCAGTGACGGTTCTATGGCTCATGACGGGCAGGACATCGACGGTGTGTTTGGCGACGGCGCACATAGGGCCGACGCTGGCGCGGAGGAGGCTGCTGCTGGCGTCATGGATGTGTTGTAGCGCATCCTGGCGCAGAATGCCGAGAGCCAGGAGCGGCTATTGCAGACGGTATTGCGGGCTGTGTCAAGGGACGACACCAGCGGGCTAGCATCTGGTCTGAAGGCTTCGGACTACCTTGACCTACGCAGCAACACGCGCCATGTTCGACCGTGGGCTGACGGCGTGGAGGGCTGGACTACTGTAGTGGGTTGGCGTGTCAACACCGTCGAAACTCACCAAAAGCTCATCTCCTACCTCGTTCAACGGCTGCACAAGAGCAAGGCGGCAAGCGCTTGGTGGCGCGGGTGCGTGGCGCAGCATGGCCAGACTGGATGCTTCGGGACGGTGCAGGACTACTTGAAGACACTGGTCGCCACATGCCATGAGCAGAACGCGGTGTTCAAGGCGCGCAACGCCTTGTTGGGGCTGCGGCATGACGACAGCGTGCTGGAATACGCGCGCAAGTTCGGCTCGTATGCTGTTGAGCTTCCACCTGCTGAGGGCATTGGCTGGCTGGCACACTTGTTCCTTGTCAACCTGAAGACTGGGGTGAAGAGCATGATCATGGGCAAGTTTCTTGAGGGCGCATCATGGCAGCAGGTGCGTGATGTGGCTGTGAAGCATGAGGGGCTGGGGCAAAGTGATGAGGGTGACGCCATGGACCTGGGTCACATCAGCTCTGCTTCGGGCTACTCATCCTCTGATGATGAGGCGGTGGTGAAGCGCACAGGGCGTGGGAGCTCGCCGTACCCAAGGGCTAGGAGTGCGCGTCGCAGGGCGGACGCTGAGCTAAGCGTGGCTGCCCCGCGCGGCATCCTGAAGGCTGGGGGGAGGGAGCAACTAGCACACGATCAGTGCAGCTTCTGCAAGGAGCGTGGCCAATGGAGGCGTGATTGCGAGGCCTACAGGCTGTGGCTGACTGAGAAGGAGCGTAAGAAGGGGAAGCAGTGAGAGGTCTGCACATGCAACCTAGGATTTGCTTCGCACATTGTACCTTGAACCTTGAAACCTGAGATGCATTTTTGCAGTGCACGATGCATGGCAATGCATAGCTGCTACCTTTGACCTGGTGGTGGTGTGGCTGTGAACCTTGGTTTTTGTTGGCGTTTGCCCTTGAGCCTTGGCATAATGCATGGTTGTGCGGAGAGCGTGGAGGCTTTGGTCTTGCCTGCGATGGAGTTTCGCCGCTTGACATTGCTACGCTTGGTCACTTTGTTGAGGTGTTGGTTTGTTGCGTTGTTGCGTCTTCACGCCTGCGTGTTTGTACGGGCTTGAGGGAGTTGGCGGTACGCACGGGCAGCACGGTTGCATGTTTGTTGTTTTTTGTTTGTCCGGCGGTGACAAACGCGGACGTTTGTCTTTGAAGAGGGGAGAATTGCTATGTGTTTGCTTACTTAGTGTGGGATTTCCACACTGTTGTGAGTTATCAGTGCCGGAACCCAGTGTTCGGAGGGTCTTCCTGGCGGCTGCACAGTGTAAACCAAGGCTGTGGCAGTGACGGAGCAGGGATTCCTCACATAGTCACTTCTTCCCACCCTCTGCAGTTGCAAGGCGCGCACAAAACGCAGAGCTAAGCCTGACAAATTGTTAGGCATTTGACAAAAGCACCATGCCAAACCAAGCGACCGCCCCTGCTCAATTCAGCGTGATCACACCAGAGGACCCTGGAACGGACGGGGAAGGAGCCCTGCTGCGATAGACAAGTCAGACAAGCCACTGACCTGTGCTATCGGGCAGGGTCGGCTGGCTCAGCCAGGCTGAGGCATGATTGTGTTGCATTGCACACGCCACGATCCCCCTAGGCGTTGTTGACGCCACCCCATGCCTGACCCACGCGCTGCTGATCCCAGTCACCTTGACCTCGCATGAAGTTGCCACGCTGCAGCCCTCATGACATGCGCGTATTCAAATACAAATCGCACGCTTGGTGGCCCCGATGGCCCTTCGAATCGTTTTGTCCACACTTTGGCTGAAGTCGGGTTGCAAAACACGGTGCCCCTCCCAAACGGGCAGCATTATTCTCCAGGCTGCCCACATGGGCTGCATATCTGAAAGCCTGCGGTGATGCTCTGTGACCGACATCGCTCTGGTGAAGAGCTCATGCTTGCAAGGGAGGCAAGTCTTGCAAGGGAGGCAAGTGCGGCCCGTGGCATGTGGTGTGCGACGTGGATCGCGGCTTGGCAACCGCGCCGCATCTGAGCGTGCCGCATTAGAACCATTTTCCCTCTGGTTCCCCCGGTTGTCAGTTTCCTGCATCTTGCTGCAGTTGTTTTGCGCCTTGCGTGTGTGTTTTTGGCGGCAGCCCTCCCCTGTTACTCAGCGAGCTTTGGCCATGGAGCACCAGGAGCACTAGGAGGTAGCAGAGAGTGATGATGGGGGCGGAAGAGAGGGGGTGTGCAAGCAGCGGTGGGGTGATGCAGGAGAGGGATGCGTTGGCTTACAAGCCGGGATGGCGGAAGAGGAGCATTAGGTTATCAGGGTGAGGGGGCGTGAAAGGGTAGCAAATGGTGGTGAGGTGATGCAAGAGAGGCATGTGTTGGCTGTGTTGGCTGATGAGCTCGGAAGGCGGAAGAGGAGCACTAGGTTATCAGGGGGAGGGTGTGTGAAGGGGTGGCGATGCGGTGGGCGAGGTGGACTGAGAGGAGGCGATGTCACAGCGCGAGCGCCTACTGCGCCGCGCGCCTGCGTTACTGCGTTTTCCCTAACTGTCCCATGCAGCTTCATTCGGTCGCTGCCCCGCCGCCGCGGCCTCGCCACCAATGGACCTGCTGCC
>JAWZTI010001260.1:1617-15065 GCA_039880955.1 Chlamydomonas urium | reverse complement strand
CTGCCTCTGCCTCTGCGGCCTCTTGTACCGCCTCTGTATTGTTGGCCTCCTCTGCTGCCTCTGCCTCTGCGGCCTCCTGCACCGCCTCTGTATCAGCGACCTCCTCTGCTGCCTCTGGCTCTGCAGCCTTCTTCGCTGCCTCCGTCTCAACAGCCGGCTCCGTCGCCTCAGCCTCGGCGGACTCCTCTGCCGTCACCTCTGCTGCTTCTGCCACAGCAGCCTCCTCTGTTGCCGCGTTGTCATTGGCCTCCTCTGAGGCCTCCGTTGCCGCCTCTGGCTCTGCAGCCTCCTCCACTGCCTCGGTCTTGGCAGCCTCCCCTGCTGCCTTAGTGGCCTCCTCTGCTGCTTCTGGGTCAACCGCTGTCTCCTCAGTAGCAGCCGCTGCCTCTTCAGTGGCCTCAGGCTCAGCCGCTGTCTCTTCAGCAGCAGCAGATGCGTCCTCAGTTGCATCAGACTTAGTTGCTGTCCCTTCAGTGGCAGCAGCAACCTCCTCAGTTGCCTCAGACTCGGTTGCTGCCTCCTCAGTTGCCTCAGGCTCAGCAGCAGCCTCCTCAGTGGCCTCAGGCTCAGCCTTTGTCTCCTCAGTTGCAGCAGCAACAGCCTCAGTGGCCTTAGGCTCAGCCGCTGTCTCCTCAGTGGCAGCAGCTGCGTCCTCAGTGGTCTCAGGCTCAGCAGCTGTCTGCTCTGCTGCAGTGTCTGCCTCCTCGGGGGCCTCAGGCTCAGCGGCTGTCTCCTCAGTGGCCTCAGGCTCAGCTGCTGCCTCTTCCGTTGCAGCAGCTGCCTCCTTAGTGGCCTTAGGCTCAGCCGCTGTCTCCTCAGTAGCAGCAGCAGCAGCCTGAGTGGCCTTCGGCTCAGCCGCTGTCTCCTCAGTGGCAGTGTCTGCCTCCTCGGTGGCCTCAGGCTCAGCGGCTGTCTGTTCTGCGGCAGCAGCTGCCTGCTCAGTGGCCTCAGGCTCAGCCACTGTCTCTTCAATAGCAGCCGCTGCGTCCTCAGTGGCCTCAGGCTCGGCAGCTGTCTGCTCTGAGGCAGTGGCTGCCTCCTCGGTGGCCTCAGGCTCAGCGGCTGTCTCCTCAGTGGCCTCAGGCTCAGCTGCTGCCTCTTCCGTTGCAGCAGCTGCCTCCTTAGTGGCCTCGGGCTCAGCTGCTGCCTCCTCAGTAGCAGCAGCAGCAGCCTGAGTGGCCTTCGGCTCAGCCGCTGTCTCCTCAGTGGCAGTGTCTGCCTCCTCGGTGGCCTCAGGCTCAGCGGCTGTCTGTTCTGCGGCAGCGGCTGCCTGCTCAGTGGCCTCAGGCTCAGCCACTGTCTCTTCAATAGCAGCCGCTGCGTCCTTAGTGGCCTCAGGCTCGGCAGCTGTCTCCTCTGAGGCAGTGGCTGCCTCCTCGGTGGCCTCAGGCTCAGCGGCTGTCTCCTCAGTGGCCTCAGGCTCAGCTGCTGCCTCTTCCGTTGCAGCAGCTGCCTCCTCAGTGGCCTTAGGCTCAGCGGCTGACTCCTTAGTGGCCTCAGGCTCAGCTGCTGCCTCCTCAGCGCCCCCGGGCTCAGCTGCTGACTTCACATCGGTCTCGGTCACTGCCTGCTCATCAGCTGTGTCTGCGCCTGCAGCGTCCTCCTTCCAAAAGCTGCTATCAGAAGAGGCATCGTCTGCATCTTCCTCTAAACCTTCACCAGCTGCAGTCTCTCCTTGTTCACTGCCGCCCTTGTCTTCTGCCTCTCCGCCGGCAACGTCGGTGGATTCAACTTCTGGCGTCGTCGTCGAATCCTCTGCAGCACCCTGTGCTGGCTCGAGAGCGTCCGCAGTGTCATTGGGCTCAGTTTCAGGCACGCCAGCGCCCTACAGAGGATGAATGCGACGAGCATGTTGAGCGTGCAAGTATTGCAGGCGACACCGCCATCGCATGCCAGTGCTCGCGCAACCGTGGGTACATGCAATGCTACTTTCTGTCATGCATGCATGCATGTGGGCTGCTGCAGTGCACTGTGGTGTTGCAGGCCCAGAGCAACAGTGTGCAAGCGCACCTCTGCGGCGCTTGCGCTGCCTTCCGCCTTCAAGCCGTTTGCGCCATTCAATTCCGCTTCCTCCAGCCCTTTTAGCTCTGCCGCTAGACCTTCAGTTTTGTCGCTTTCAGACATTGGCTGGGCTTCCCTCAATCGTCTTGACACATGCGCTTTCTTCGACGTTAAGGGAGCTGTCGCTGCACGATGTCGCACGCAAACTGGCAGTACTGCATAGCGCGAACTGATCACATGGGGTGTGGGACCAGGAAGGGCCTGAGCAGCTCACTCCGTCGAGCCCTTCGAGCACAATCCGCTTACAGTGCCTGAACAGCGAAAAATAGCCTGCGCAGAGGGCCAGTCTGCCCACATCATCGTGCAGACATGCAGACATGTGTGACAGCCTCTGCAAATTCCCAGCAGCAACGCTGCTAATGCAGTATCTGTCTGCAGCAAGCAGATGGCCGGTCACACTCGCTGCAGAATGTGCATCAGGCGCTCACCAACAATGGGTGGCAGAGCACCCAGCAGCGCCGCATCCCCTTCCCCATCGCCACCAGTCCTCAAAACCAGCGCCTGCACCGCCGCGTTTGACCCTACCCCTGCATCTGCACTCGTTGCCACCAGCAGTTGGGCCCTGACTGGTGCTAAGATTTGAACCACACAGCTCCGGCACGTCGCACTCTCAAGGGGCAGGTGCTCTGAAGGGGAGCTTGCGTCCAGCATCCCTGCTGTAGGCACAGCAACCTGCTTGCATGTCCTGCAGCCCTCAGACGCACTAGCCTGTCCGCTGGGTCCCGCACCATCAGCGTGAGCAGCAAGAGCGGCAGCAGGCGCTGCCTCTGTCTCCAACTGGTGATATCCGTCTGTCAGAGGCAGGCCCGAAGCGGGCAGTACGGTCCCCGCTGCTGTGGCTCGTAGTGCCTGCACTTCTGCAGGCGCCAGCGGGCAGCTGCACAGCACGCACAGCAGCTGCCCCAGCGCATCCTCCTCCCGTCGCTGCCCTGGGCCAACAGCTTCTGCCCGCACGTCGCACGCCGACGCTGCAGCCCCCGCTACGACACTGCCCTCATGGGTTGCAGTAATGCCGTCATCGGCAGGCTGGCGCTGTTGCTCCTGCTGCACATCCTGCTCGCCCTGCTTGCCCTGCCTGCCCTGCTTGCCCGGCTGCCGCTGGCCTTGCTGCCGCTGCTTGACCCGCTGCGCCTGGTAATTGTCTGGCAGGTTGTTCCAGGGGAATGGCTGCAGCGTCATGGCCGTGCGTAGGATGGTGGAAATCGTGGATGCAAGGTTGGCCTGAGGTTTGTGCACAAGGGTGGTGGCGAGCAAGAGGAAGTAGGGTTGTGGTACATGATGCGGAGTGAAGCAGCCAAGGCAGCCTGCTGGCTTCAGGAGAGCACCATATTCCAGATGCAGGATAATTGCTGTTGTAGCCCCAACCCTGACCACGTCCAATTGCTGTCATACCACGCAGCGCAGGCCAGCATCAGCACAGTGCATGGGCACACAGACTCCTGACTGCCCCCCTCACCGCCCGTACCCCCAGCAAGCATGCACCGGCACACACGCGCCATTCCTTCTGTGACACCACAGACGTCATCAGCAACACCCACTGCCCAACGCACTCTCAAAAGCACATCGCACCTGCAGCCCTTCAACAAAGTCTTCGGCGATGCGGTTCAGTGACACAGCACCGCCATGCGCCGCAGCCCTCGGCAACAAGCTGTCGGTGTCAGCGGCACCCGCCCTTCGCGCCGCCCACTCGGCGAACGAAGACACCTGAGGTGCCGCCTGCACCCGCAGGCTGCGGCACAGGTATGCGGCTTCCCTTGCCGTCACGTCGCGCAGCAGGTTCACAGTGGCGGGCGCGGCTGGGCCGTGGCGACGGTCCAGCAGTTGCATGTCACCCGAGATCGAGAAGCCGCGCCCCTATTTAAGAGCACACAACAACGGCAGGCGGACAGGGGGTGGGCGAAGCGGTACGCACGGTAATGCTGGCCAGGTGATCACGTCAGCCTGGTACTGCCAAGCATCACAGTGCGGTTGCGAACGTGCAGCGGTTGCCACCGCTGCCCTGCGCCGCCCATGTTGTCCCCTGGCCCTCCTCTTTCCAGCCCTGCACTTGAATCCGTTTGAAGCCGCCCCGCTTTCTCCACCCTTCACACTCGCAACCCTCACCTTGGCCATCTGAGAGATGACCTGGACAGCCAGGGAACTGGAGGTGTGGCCAAAGACCACCTTGTTGCAGCCAAGGCCCTTGGCAACAGCCAGCAACAGCATGTCGCGCAGGTGACACACAAGGTCCTCCCTGCCTGTCGTGTCAGAAGCTGCCTGGAAGGCGGGGCAACGTGCAGAACATTTGACAGAAGAAGGGTTGAATCACATGGACAATTCCAGGGTTCGTTTCCCGTTGCAGCTGGAGGCAGCCCAGGGATTGTACCGCACAAGTGCAGTGAAGGGCAGTCAAATCCACGATCAAGTCGAGCGTTCTGATGCTTCAACGCATACAAACCCAAAGCCATACGCATGCAACGCGGAGAACCGCACCTGCACTAGCCTCTGCAGCAGCATCCGGCGCTCCGCCAGACCAGCCGTGCCATAACCCTCCTGCCCCTGATGCTGAGCTGCGCCTACTGCCTGCTCTGCCGCCTGCGCTGCTGCACCTGCCTCCTGTGGCATGTCCAGGCCGGGCACCTCCACAGCTGCCCTCTCCGCAGCGCTGCTCGGAAGGTACACGTCTGCCAGCTGTGCTGCAAGCACCCGCCCAGCAAAACCTGTACTGCGGACCGCTGCCAGCACGGACTGCAGATGCTGCTGCGCCTGCTCAGGGGCTAGGCAGTACGCGCCACCCTCCTGCACGTGTACCGCCACCATCTCAAAAGGAAGCTACATGTTGAGGTGGGATGGGGCGGGCAGTCAGCAGCGTGTACGACGAAGGGACATGCAGATGCTCTGCAAGAAACATGAACAGGGCTCATAGCCCAAACCACACATCCAACAGCTCCTCCTGCGCCCGAAGTGGTCGGAGCTGATGCAGCAATACGCATTTGCCTGCCATTCATTTCTCTGCCGGTATGCACACGCCCACACTTTGCCATGCGCTGCATGCACCCACCTTCCCCCGTGACTCGCGCTCGGCCGGGGGCGACTGCATCTGCATAAGCCCGTACAGCGCCGACAGGGAGCAGGCACCTGCAGCGGCACAGGCAGCAGCACCGCACAGTGTGTGTCACCATCTGCGCCTGTCAGGCAGCCATCACCCTTCTGGAAGTGGTCTTGCATCGGCTGGGGAATTGTTACCTGGTTTGACTGTGTTTGACTGTGTTTGACTGTGTTTGACTATGTGTATTTCCTGGAAGTACCATTCAGGTAAGCCCCTGCCTCTGGTTCAACGCACCTCCTGACACCGCCACCAGCACCTTGTCACCTGCCTGCAGAGCGCCCTGCACCTTGGTCACACGGACCTGCGCGTACCAGGGTTGAGTGGGAGATTGTGGCAGTTCGTGGGCAAAATAAGTTGCATATCAACACTTCACCGCTGAAATTCTATGCGCCTGCGGACATGCTGGCTGGCATGGTACTCTGGAGAGACGCTGAGTTCGCTGAGCCTGCCTTTGAAGTCTTCACACCCAGGCCCTTTGCAGTGCCAATCCGCGCCCTTGCTGCATTTGCAAGGCGCTGAGCGCCCGGCGCACCTTGGCGAGGATGCCCGCCTCGAGGCAGGGCGCGCACATAAGCTCCCGCTGACGCACCACCAGCTGCAAGCATCAGGCGTGGCACAGGTGTGAGGTACGTTTCATTGTGTAGGCATGTGGCAGTGATAAGCAGGGGCTGAATTGCAGCTGTGGATGCATGGCACATCCATGGATGCAAGACACATCCCAAGGGCCACAAATTTTGTATTGCGGTGATTTGTGCCCAAGTGCGAGTGAGCCAGTAGTGATGTGTGTGTGCATGCATGGCGCATGATCCAGACAAGGCCCTTAGCGTGCCTCTCGCCTGATGCCACAATAAACCACCCACAAAGGACCCCATACGCACCGTGGCCGACTGTTCCTTGCACCTGCAGCACTTTGGCCTGGGGCCCCCCAGCATGCCATGCGCTGGCCCTGCCCAGCTGCCCAGATTGCGCTTTTCGTCGCGAGAAAGACCATCGCCAGGCCGGCTCACAGCTACCCTGCCACTGCTGTTGCTGCATGGCACTGCGCCCTCTGATTCTGCTAGTGCCCCTGCATGCCGAGAGCAGCCACGCCCAGTGCCGCAGCCGCCCTGCCCACAGTTGGACGATGCATGTGCTGGTGCCTCTGGCAGCTGCCGCTGTTGCGGTTGTCCCTGCTCGTCTTCGCTGTCTGAAGACGCGAGCGCACAACCTCTGCCCACCATCTCAGAAGATGACCGCCGAGGGCCAGGGCGTCCGCGTACGTTGGCAGGTGTTGCGCGCTAGCCCCCAGTGTGGGAGGTGTCCACACCCGATCGTAGTCAACAGGTTGAATGCACAGCCCGACGCAGCCGACATGTACATGCACTGCAGAGCCAATGTCTGCTATTTGTAGTGACTTGCATGGCTTCCAGTAACGATGTGATGATGCGCATGGGCTACTGACACAAAATGTCAGGGTCAGGGCCGCCCAGCGCCACGCCGGGTGCGGAGGCGTACGCACGCGAGAAGCAGCTGCAGCGGCTCAATGAAAACAAGAACGCACTGCTGGAGACGCTGGCCCTGGCGTACCAGCGCTATGACAAGGGCACCATTGACCAGGAGCTGTTTGGGCTTGTGCTCGAGCGCCTGCAGCACTTCCTGGAAGCAGAGGCTGAGGTTGAGGCCGGCATGCAGGCTGGTACGTTTGCAAGCGTGTCACCTTTAAGAATGCATGAGGCAGCGGTTGGCTGTGCATCAGGGAGTTGGCATGGCCTGGTCTGGGTGGCGCCGGTGCGCAGCAAACACATTGTTACAGGTCCAGCAGGGCACTTTGCTACCGCCGTCTGACGTGCTGGTGGTGCGCACCTGCATGCAGGGGGACCTGGCTCAGGAGCTGCTGCACAGGTAAGCTTCCACGTGTGCGTGCTGCATGCCTGTCCTGCAGCCTACACCTTGCACATTCTCATGAACGTCAGCCTAAATGCAACAAATGAGCTGAACCACATCTCCTTGCTGTCATTCGCCAGGGGTCAGGGGATGACGCCGAGCACTTGCGCCACCAGGTCTTGCGCCTGCAATCGGAGCTGCGAGAGGCATACCAAAGGGCAGAGCTGCAGCACAAGGCGGTTGCGCAGATGAAGGAAAAGTGGGTAGCGACAGCGGGAGCGGGGAGCAGTTGGGCTGGTCTTATCAGGCAAAACTTGCAGGGAGTGCAACCACTGAAACACCAGGTGTAGATGCCTTCACACTTCAGCACATTCCCAGACCTGACCACAAGCGGTGCTGCACCGCTCCCTCACACGTGCGCCACACATGGCATGCCCCACTTGGCCGTGCCTTGCGATGCACTGACAGGGCGCTGCGGTACCAGCAGGAGATTGAGCAGCTCAGGGCGAGGCTGGAACAGGAGGCCAGGGACGCGGAGGTAGACAGGGAGCTGCTCAGGCGGTACATGCTGCTGTACGGGCCCCTACCGGGCAGTACAGCGTCGCCAGCGCGCCCTGCTGGCCCTGGCGGGCAAGGCTCTTGGTCAGCATTGGCGCTTGGGACCACTGCAGCGGCCCAGGCAGCGGGTGCAGGTCAGGTGACAGGCGGTCAGGCAGGGGGCCAGGCGTCGACTGGGTCAGGGCTTGGTGCTGCCAGTTACATGGCGGCGTCTGGGAGAGCTGCGGATTTGGCGGCGGCTCAAGGCAGCCTTGACCTTCCGCCTGCTGCTGCAGCAATTGCAGGCGGCGGGGAGGGCATGGCAACCTCCAGCACAACGTACAGCACGGGACAGCCTGGAGGCAGCACTGGGCTGAGGAATGCAGTGGGGGCAGGGCCGGGTGACGGGCTCAGTGCCGAGCGCATGGCGTACCTGCAGACGATGAATGAGCGGCTGTGCAGGGAGGTCGAGGAGCTGCAGCGGCAGCAGCGGGAGGCAGTGCGGGAGGTTGAACAGCTGCGACAGCTGAACCGGGACGGAGGCGAAGAGCTGCAACGGCAACGGCAGCGCCAAGCGGACGTGCTCACCCCTCGGGGCCGTGAGATGAACAGCCCAGGGGAGCGCGACGTGGCTGGTGCTTTCAGCCATGAGGCGAAAAGCCCCAGAGGTAATGATGGAAGGGACAGCATCACGTTCACGTCTCTGCCACCAGCACCAAACAGCGTCGCCGGCAGCGGTGTGGGCGCTGGATTGGGTGGCGGTGACGCGGGTGGTCATGGCCCGGGACAGCCAGGGTCAGCGCTCCCAGGGAGTGATGCTGTATACGTTGCAGCCCTGCAGCGGGACCTGGCCACATTGCGCCAAGCAAACAAGGCCCTTAGTGCTGAGGTGGGACAGCTGGTGTCTGAGGGCAGGCAGCGTCGGCTGGATGATGAAGGTCAGGCAGGCGTGTTGGAAGGTGAACTCGAGAGGCTGCGGCGGCAGCTGTCCCTGCAGGAGGCGAAGGCGGGGGGGCTGGAAGAGGAGCTGGGCAGTGCGCGGAGGCAGGGTCAAGAATATCAGCGGAAGCTGCATGAGGCTGAGGATCAGGTGTTGCGGATGAAGATGCAACAGGGCCTGCAACAGCAGCAACAGTCGGGGCGGGCGCAGCAGCTGGAGAAGGAGCTAGCAGCAGCTCGGCTGCAGCTGGTGCAGCAGCAGGAGCGTTTGCGAGACCTAGAGGAACAACTTCAGTCGCTGAGGCAGCTGACTCACGATTGGGAGCGCGGCAAAGCTGATGAGGAGGAGGTGTTGCAGCAACAGCTGAGGAAGCAGGTGTTGCAGGTCCATGAGCTGCAGCAGGAGCTTGACGAAGCCAGGCGCAGGCAGTCGGAGCAGCAGGAGCGTGTTCAGGGCATCGAGGAGGAGCTTGGAAGTGTGGGGCGTAGTGAGCACCATGTGCAGCAAGAGTATGAGCTGAGGGTAAGGCAGCTGCAGCAGGACATGGAAGCTGCCCAGCAGCTGCTGCTCCTGCAGCAGGCCTTGGAGGCGGACCTGGAGGGGGGACAGCAGCAGACGTCTGAGCAGGAAGGACATGCAAGGCAGCTGCAGCAGAATATGGAGGGGGTGCAGCGGCAACTGCTGCAGCAGCAGGGTCTGGTCAAGCAGCTGAAGGAGCAGTTGGAGGGGATACGTAATTTGGGGCAGCGTCCCTCTAAGGACTCGTGGGCGCGGCAGATGCAGCAGAACCTGGAGGGCGCGCGGCAGATGTTGCTGCAACAGGAGGCACGGGCACGGCAGCTGGAGGAGCAACTGAGGGGGGCACAGCATCAGGGGCAGCGGCCCAGTGATGGTGATCTCCGTGTGCGGGCCTTGAGGCAGAAATTGGAGGGGGCCGACAGGCAGCTGCTGCAGCAGAGTGGGCGGGTGCGGGAGCTGGAGGAGCAGCTGGAAGCTGCCCAGAAAGCGGGTGCCCAACAGGACGAGGGGTTAGGCCGTAGCCGCCAACTGCAGCAGCAGGCGGAGGCCGGCAGGAGGCTGCTGTTGCAGCAGGAGGGCCGGGTGCGTGAGCTGGAGGAGGCCATGCAGGCTGCCAGCTCACACAGCAGGCACACATCGCTTCACAAGGTGGCGCATGCATCGGAGCGCGATGCTGCTGCTCAGCGCCAGGTGAGGCAGCAGCAGCTGCAGCATGACGTCGAGTCCGCCCGGCGGCTGTCGCTGCAGCAGGAGGCTAGAGTGAGGCAGCTGGAGGAGGAGGTGCAGCAGGCTAGACAATTACAGGCAGCAGCGCCACCTGCACTGCTTAATGAGCTGCAGGAAGAATGCAGCGGTCTACGTCGGCAGCTCAGCGAGGCTCGCGACTCGGCTGCGCGGGCCGTTGCGGAGGCGGAGCGGCTGCGGCGGTTGAGCGGGCGGTTGGAGGCTGAGGTGGCGGCCCGTGCGCAGTTGGTGAGCCAGGCGGCTGCAGGGGCTATGTCACCCAGGGTACAGAAATTAGTTAGGGAGGCAGAGGTGGAGGTGGCGAGCCTGAGTCAGCAGCGGCAGCAGCTGAGGGGTCGTTTGGACGCAGCCGAGGCGGAGGTAGACATGCTCCGGCAGCGCGTGCAGGAGCTGCGGGAAGCTGCTGACATGGCAGAGCAGGCAAGGAGGGAGATGGACATCAGGAGACAGGAGGCTCAGGCACAAGTGGAGGCTCTACAGGCGCAACTGGCAAGGCAGGGGGCGATCACGACGGGCGAGGAGAGCAGGAGGCGTGAGGTGCAGGAGCTGAGCCGTCAGCTGCAGGCAGGCAAAGACGCTGCGGGTTTGAGCGAGCAGCAGCGCAGGGATGCAGAGGCACGGAGGCGGGAAGCTGAGGCACGTGTGCAGACATTGCAGGAGCAGCTCAGGGAGCGGGAGTTGCTGGCTGCAGCTGTGGATGGTGGTCAGCGGGAGATGCAGTCACTCGAACAGCAGGTGCAGCGGCTGAGGAATGCCACGGCTGCCGCTGAGCAACGGCAGAGGGATGCGGAGGCAAGGAGGCGGGAAGCTGATGCACAGGTGCAGGCGTTGGAGAGGCAGGTTGGGGAGCGGGAGTTGTTGGCGTCGGGTGTGGAGGGCATTCAGCGCGAGCTGGAGTCACTGCATGGGCAGGTTCAGCAGTTGCGTGACGCAACGTCTATTGCTGAGCAGCGGCAGCATGCAGCAGAGGCACGGAGCAGGGAGGCTGAGGCGCAGGTGCACGTGCTGCAGCAGCAGCTCAGGGGCCAGGTGGCAGCAAGCTCAGGGGCATCGCTGCAGGTGCCACTGGGCGGTATGGAGGGCCAAGGGCAGGGGTTGGATGCCCTGCAGCGCGTGGTGCAGCAGCTCAGAGAGGCGGCGGGGGCAGCGGAGACGAGGCTGGGGGAGGCGGAGGCGCGTAGGAGGGAGGCGCAGGCGCAGGCGGAGGTGCTGAGGAGGCGGGTAGCGGAGCAATGCGATGCGGTGGCGAGTGCGGAGGCGCGACGGCAAGAGGCAGAGGTGCAGGCGGAGCGGCTGGCCAGGCAGGTCAGGGAGCTGCGGGAGAGGGTGGTTGCCACAGGGGTGAAGCACAGGGACACAGAGGCACCTGCCGCTCCTTCAGACGGCGCAACTGCCGAGCGCGGAAGCGCAGCGGCAGCGGCTGCAAACGCGGACGATGAGCAAGGCCTGGTCTCCAGGCTGCGTTCGGCGCTGTTGCAGCAGCACAAGGCGCTTCCACAGCAACACCTGCAACACCAGCCTGATGCTGCCACGTCGTGGACGCACGGCGGGCTTGGGTCTGACCGCTGGGCGGAGGGCAGCACGAGGAGCGCGAGACTTACTGCCTCAACCACTGCTACTGCTGCTGCTGCTGGCAGGATGCCAGGGGCAGATGCAGCAGAAATTGTCAGTTTTGCTCAAGGCCGAGGGCTGGAGGGGGTGGTGGCGGATGTTGAGGCGCTGTGCCAGTCGAACGTCACGCTTCGGCGCAGGGTGATGGCCGCCGAGGAGGAGGCGCGGCGGCTGCAGCAGCAGCTGCTGACGCGGGAGGCGGAGGAGCGGCGCTTTGGTGCCGCGCAGGCTGAGGTCGAGGCATTGCAGGAGGAGCTGCTGCAGCAGAAGCAGATGGTTGCGGAGCTGCGGCGGGCGGCGTTGGAGGCGGAGCGGGCGGCGTCGGGCCGTGCGCGGGAGCTGGAGTCGGGCCTTGAGTCGGCGCACAAGGGCAGCCGACAGCTGCAGTCCAAGCTGCAGGTGAGGCCCTGGAAGGTGAAGGGGCATCGAGGGCACCTCTGTGCATTTGCAGGATACACTTACACCTGCATCTGAGGCGTTGCGCAGGGACAGCAGCCTGCCATGCTGACCAGCCCGCAATAACCTGAGGTCTTGTTTGTAGCTCAGGCCCTGGATTATGCTCACCTGGTTCTGCATGCAAGGCCCTGCATCTGTGCACTGCATTCAATACCAACCTGTTCATGCAGCACCCACGGGGATCGGACGTCTTCTGGCAGACAGGGTGGTTCAACATGCATCTTCTCTCTGTATCATGAGCCCTTCATCCTTTGTCCTGCCCATCAGACACTGCGGCAGCACTTGCAAGACAAGACCGAGGCCCTGAACCATGAGGTGGCGACATGGCGGCTGGCAGCTGACCAGGCGGCAACAGTGGCGGAGAAGGCTCAGGCTCAGGTAGGTGCACTGTGACTACACTTGGTGCGACCTGGCTCCCAGCACAAGCTTAAGCCAGAGGCCAGACCACGGCGCACCCTGGCGTCTGAGCACAGAGACGTTTTCCAGCAACGGCAGTGGCTTGGATCCAAGCAATGAGAGGCAGACGCAATGAAACACTGCTGTCAATTAGCCCACTGTCTACGCTGCGTTGCTTTTCCCCAAAGGTTGCGCTGCTTGAAGCACGGCTATCGGAGGCTCTTTCAACTGGCAAGGCCAGGGGGATGGAGGCAGAGGGGAGAGGCCAGGAGCTGGCGCGAGTGCGGCAGCAGCTGGAGGCCACTTCCTCCCTGCTGCACAAGAAGGAGCAGTACTTAGACAAGGTGGAGCAGGGCGTCATCCGGCCACTGAACAAGTGGTACCAGGTGGGTGCAACTGCCATGTGGGGATAGATCACGTGGAGGACTTCAAGAGACGGTGGCCACTGCACCAGTGGTACCAGGTGGGTGCAGTGGGGATAGATCACGTGGAGGACTTCAAGCGACGGCGGGGGGTGCCTCGGGAGGAGGGAGTGAAGGAGGCAGTGGGGGCGATGCCAGTAAGTGCCACAGCAACACTAGCTTCAGACAGGTGGAGCAGATGGTATTGTGCATTCAGCAGCACCAGCAGCTCAGGTAAAGGTTTAGGCGACACACTTGCGCATCACACTGGCGGGCTCTGCGCGTCTGCTGCTATTGCTGCAGGAGAACTTTGACCCCAGCGTCACGCCCATGCCTGCGTCGCTGCCCAAGAGCCGCGGCTTCGCGGCCCTCAAGTCGCGAGCCGAGAAGCTGCTCGGAGGTGACGTGGCCGCGGACATCGATTCGGCCGCTACGCAGCAGGTATGCGAACGGACGGGCAAGCAACTCGTAAGGCCTGCTTAAGTCATCAGCTGCCCGTTCTGTCAGCTGCCTCTTCCCTGGAACAAGCGGCAACACGTATACGCTTGATACGATACATGTTCCGAGCCCCTGTGAATCGCTCGGCTGCGTGAATGTGTGTGTGCAGGTGGCAATGGCTGCTGCTGCGTTCGACCTGCTGGCGGAGCGTCTGCAGGAGCTGCGCATGCAGGCTCAAGCCATGCAGGCACAGGCGGCGCAGGCGGCGGCGGAGATGGACCACAACTTCCAGCGCCAAGCACAAGAGATGAGGGAGACGCTGGGGGCGCAGGTCAAACACCTGGAGGCCAGGCTCAGCGTGAGTTGGCAGGGGGTGAGGGGGCAGGGTCAGGGT
>JAWZTI010001259.1:0-15072 GCA_039880955.1 Chlamydomonas urium | reverse complement strand
GGCAGGCAGTAAGGGCAGCATTGGAGAAGGCGGGCAGAGGGAAGCTGGTAGGGCAGAGGCAGGGAGGGGAAGTGGACAAGGAGGCAGGGTGAGACAAGGGGGAGGCCGCACTGTGGCGGGGTCTGGCACTGTGATCGAGAACGGTCAGCAAAGGACCCTCACGGGCCTGCTTGAAGAGCGGCTGCAGCATCCAAGGCAGGGGACAGATGAGCAGAGTGGTGGTGGTGGTGGTGGTGTGAGTGGTCAGCCGCATGCTGCAGCAGCGGCTGCCTTGACAGATGGTGCAGCACGACATGTGCACTCAGGCGATCGTTCAGCGAATGCAATTTCTGAGGGTCAGGGGCAACAAACGGGTCCTTCAGCTCATGGCGGAAGTGGGATTGAAGAGAGTGCACTGGGACATGTGCACTCGGGCGATAGTGGGTCAGAAGCAGGGCCCCAGCTGCAGGGCCTGCAGGTAGCCGGTGCTCTGGATGAGACCAAGGGCCTGCAGGAGCACGATGTGCAGCAAGCGGCGGGGCGGCAACGGCGAAGACTGGCGCAGGCTGAGAGGCGCTCAACCGCAGCTGCAGGGCTGGCGGATGAGTTCAAGGGTCATATCGAGGCGTTGTTCTGGTGAGCCGTGGTGTGCCTGCCTAGGGTGGCAAGGGCGGGGTGGGGCATGAGAGGTAACGATGGGTGACTATGGCAAAGGCTTCTGCAGGCTGAACCAACGTGACACGTTAGGGCCTGAAGCATGATGCCCCGAACCAGAAGTTCTGAGCCTGCACCGTCCTAATCCTATTGTGAATCTGCTCAGGAGCACTCAAAACTCCATGGGAAAGGGCTGCCAGCCCACATCGGACGCCCCACCCCAGGCTTACTGACCCCGGGCCCTCTTTTTCCCGCTCTTTAACCTGCTCAGGAACACTCCAAAGTACATGGGCAAGGGCTGGCAGCTCGCACTGGACACCCACCCCAGACCTACCGGTCCTTCGCCCTCTTTATCCTGCTCTGTAACCTGCTCAGGAACACGGCAGAGTACATGGGCAAGGGCTGGCAGCTCGCCCACCCAGACCTACCGGGCCTTTGCCCACTTCATCCTGCTCTGTAACCTGCTCAGGAACACTCAAAAGTACATGGGCAAGGGGTGTCAGCTTGCACTGGACACCCACCCCAGACCTACCGGTCCTTCACACTCTTTATCCTGCTCTGTAACCTGCTCAGGAACACTCAAAAGTACATGGGCAAGGGGTGTCAGCTTGCACTGGATGCGGCACCCAGAACAACTGACCCTGTGCCCTCCCAATCCTGCTCTGACTCTGCCTAAGGGGACGCCCCTCCTCAGGCCTACTGACCCTGCACCTTCTTAATGCTGCTCTGAATTTGCTCAGGAGCACCCAAAAGACCATGGGCAAGGGCTGGCAGCCCACAATGGACGCGCCCACCCAGGCTTGCCTTCAGGAGCTGCCCTGGTGGTCAGGCTATGACGAGGCCAGTGCCAGGGCGCGGCTTTTGGCGGACCAGCCACACCTAGCATCAGCATGGGGTGGTGTGGCATCAACGCATGCAGCACAAGGGAAGCAAGGGGCAGGTGCTGGGTTAGCAAAGCCGCTGCCGCACATCTCGCATGATCACTTTGTACACGTGCTGCGGCCGCAGCTGTTCAAGTGTTCCCGATTGGGTGGGCACTGAACGCTTGGCAAATTAGCCTTACTTGTTGGAACCAAGTAAAGCAATTGGAGGCAATTTGTGCCACATGTGCAACAACTGTTGCTGATTGCCGTCTGCCTCAGCAGCTTCAAATCGCAACAAAGCTTGCAGGAAATGGAGAGTCCGATACCGCCTGCGGTTGCGCTGCAGCTCTCGCGCTTCAGCCAGGCGGTGTCGGCCCTGGAGGCGCGCGTGCAGGCGCTGAACTCAGCCGCGCCGCCATCAACATCAGGAGCGGCAGCACCACGAGCAGATTCAAATGCTGCATCAGGTGCAGCAGCAGCAGCAGCAGGGTCGCAGCACCTTGAGTTGGCCATGCAGCGCATGCAGCTGGCGCGCCTGGTGCATGGGCTGGCGCTGCTGCTGTTCCGGGCACGCGGCATTGACGTGCAGAAGGAGGGTGGCAGCCTGGCCAAGGAGATGAGCCGCATTGAGCAGCTGGGCAAGAAGGTGCGACCGCAGTGATCATGCCTAGGCCTGGGCAGGGCAGGGCAGGCCCTCGCAGGACAGTGAGAGTGTAGCAGGGTCAATGCATATTGTGACGAGTGAACATGGGTGGTGTGTTGGTGAGTCCTGAGAGGCGATGGGCCGTGCCCAGCTTGGCTGGGCAAAGGATTTGACCCACAAGGGTAGGTGCATGTCACGCCTGTTGCTGGTGGGTGAAGGCCAAACAGGGAACGGGCCAAAGGCCAAACAGACTGAGCGGGGAGTTATGCCACACTTACAGGTGGCTGGCTGATGTGGTCATCGCCTCTTGCGACCACCTTGAGTTCAGTGCACAGCAACCCCGTTGCGGTTGTGCCAGCTCACGTCTTTCCTACCTCTAACCTCTGCCGCTGACGTCCGTCACACCTTGGTTACTAACACTGGCACCTCACACACCGAGCGGAAAGTGTGTCAACGCTGCCAGCTGAAAGCCTCACTTGTGCAACCTGCCTTATGCCTGGAGTAGGTGACCAAGGCAGAGTCTGCCGAGTACCTGCGCACGCACAAGCCGAGCGGGAGCGTCGACGTCGCCGCCGCCAACCGCTTCATCTCTCACGCACTGCCCGACCTCACTGATGAGCAGCGGCGAAAGCTAAAGCAGGAGACGGAGGCGGTGAAGGCCGCGCTGGCACAGCAGCCGGGGGCTGGGGGGGCCAAGCGTTGCTTGGGTGTGAGAGAAGCAGGGGCGGGAGCGGAAGCGGGGTTGAAGACAGGGGGAAGTGGCATGCCTGATGGGCGGCCCAAGCGAGCGCGGGGCGCAGCGGGGGCGAAGAAGACAGGGGGTGCAGCGGGGGTGTCTGCCAAGGAGGCTGCTCAGCAGTTCCTGGGGCACATGCAGGCAGAGGCGGCGAAGGGCGCTGCTTCAGAGGGCGGCGAATAGCCCTTGGAGAGCTTGTTAGTGAGCATCTGGCGCGCTAACACACTGCTTTCCGGCTGCTGGCAGGTGTTGTATACCAACTGTAACACTGACCACTAAACGAGCTGCAGCAGGCTTCATGGTATGGCAGGACTGACAGTCTAGTGCCACGCAGTTTTGCCTGTATAATTTTGCTTTGCATAGCAACTGTTGCTTCCCAACCACTGTTGGTTGAACCATACCATCGCTCTTTTTGCGCTGTTGTCAGCTGCATCGCAAACGTGTAAATAAGCTGGCCTACTGCTTCTGATTCCAGAACTCGCTCGCAACCACAACAGCCGTCAATCTTTTTTGCGTCTCTTACAATGTGCTGCTACAACAAGCAAGCCTTCGCCCCTGCTTAGTTCTTCTTGTTGTCGTCCCTGCGGGGGGGGCCCGGGCGCTTAGGGGGCTCGCGGTCCCTGCGGGCCTTGGCGCTACGCACGCGCACCACCTGCGCAAGGAAGGAGCGAGCAAGCAAGCAGGGGGCATCAGAATGACGGGTGTTCTTGGGAGCAATCTGTGGGTACAAAGGGGCAACTCGTGGGGGGGGGCAGATGATGACAACGCACCCAACACCCCTGCCCGTAACTGCTGGCTCCAGCGCCATGACCAATGGGCCACCTCAACAAGTCATCCCTTGACCTGCCGATCTGTCAAGCCCAGCCTGAACCCAGCTTCCAGCCATAGCCAGTCTTCCACAGCCAACTCTGTCGTGCACTACCAATTGCTCCTGCCCACCCTGCTGCTGCAACACTCGAACACTCGAACAGAATGTGGCATTTGTCCATAACCCAGCTGCAGAGTTCCACCTCCTGCCCGCCCTGCCACTCTCACACCTGAGCGACACAGCAGCCACATCAACTAGGCTGCCACACTGTTTGTGGAAGACATAGCCCATGACCTGCTTCAGCCGTCTGACTGCATTAAGCTTAACTGAACGACCCTGCTTTTTCCGTGCTTTTTTCAGTGCAACCTGCTGCTGCTCAACCACCATAGGCTCTGAAAATTGATTGGAGCTCTTGCATCGACGCAGGTCCTGGCTGATGACGTGCCGCAGCGTCCCAAGAAGCACCTCACCCCTACCTAGCCCCTCAGCTGGCTGAGTCTGTGGCACCACGCACCTTGGAGTGGATGGCCGCAGAGATGGAGTAGTACACCTTGCGGTAGATCTTGGGCAGAGCGTAGCCTGTGGGGGAAGCGGGTAGTGCACAGAGCAGGTCCAGGTTAAGACGATGTGCAGGCAACGGCCAGAGAAGCACGGCAGCTGAGGGAGACCGGCTGGCGGCGGCATCAACACCACCTCAAGACAATAGGCCTATCCGTCATGGGCAACCTGCTAGGGCCATGGAGGCTGACATTGTGAGCCTGGTGCCAGCATGGCATGGGTGATGACCAACCCCCATGCTGCCTTTGCTTACACACAGCAGCAAATCCTCGCGCCGCTGCTGCTGGTGTCGCTTGCACCAGCACTGCGACGCCTGCATGTTGCCCTGCCGTGCTGCGTGTTCCGGTTTCTGGGCGCTGATTTCTGTGCATTCACCCACATCACTCTTTCCAGCATGCCATCCCTCCAGCATGCTGCCTCCTGGTGCTCAGAGCTCGCACGTCCTAAGCTTGCTTGCGGCATGCATGCCCGGATGCAGTGGCGGCTGCATGGAGCCTACATGCCCCCCCAAGCAGCCACCCAAGCCGCGCCCACGCACCGTCGAAGACGGAAGCGTCCTGGATATCACGGATGGCGGAGGCATCCACGATGTTGCGCACAATGAAGCGCTTGATGGCCTTGTCCTTGGGCACCAGGACACCGGACGCCTCGCAGCGCACGCGCCTGACCTGCGGGTGCCAAGCCGTTGCGAGCGACAGAGCTGCGTGAGCCTGCTGTCGCCGTGCACGCACGCCCTGCTGCCGCCATGCAAAGCTGCCCTGTCGGCTCCAAGCTGCTGCTCACGCCGCGCCAAAGCGCGCATGCTGCCGATGAGAGGCTATTGAGCGCATGCCGCGTGCTGCTCTGTGCTAGGCTGCTGTGCTGAGCCCGCCGCTGCCATGCATGGTGCACCAGCCACGCTCCGCTGCCCCTCGCTCCGCACTCACGTGGCCGCGGCCGTGCTTGGCGCTGAGATGGGAAAGGACATGTGCAGGAGCAAAGCCTGTCAGCGACGAATTCACCCATGCAGCGCGCGCAACTCCGATCCAGCCGCCGCTCTGCCACGCACCGTCCGTTGTTTCTCCGCTTCTTGGTCATGGTGCGAGATGCTCAGCCAAGCAAGAGAGCGAAGCGAGGTCAGGGCGCAACTATGGCGGAAGTGTGCGGCGTGGGTCAGGGGTTCACACTTGTGCATGGCACTTGCCCAGGGCCGAATCCAAGCCCTCCTTGTGCTGCAAGTGCGTGGTGGTACTTCTGGCAGACCCCTGCAGTATCATCCAGCCGCTGGGCCCATGCAACCGTGCCGCAACCCTAGACAGTCCACAGTCCACTGCGTCCCATCTCAACAGCCTAGATGACGGATGAAGCACTGCAGGAGCCCCTGCTGGGGTCGGTGCCTCAATGGCACACACATCCCTCGGCTCAGCCACACCACACACCCCAGCAGGGATCAGACGCCCAGCCGCTGCTGCTGCCGCACCTGAAGCTCAGCTTTGCTGCTGAGGCGCGGCGGGTGCTAGGCCTGGCGCTGCCCATCACGGCATCGTCAGTGCTGGGCTTCCTCGCGCACCTCATCACCACCGCACAGGTGAGCAACCAGGAGTGCGGTGTCACAGGAAGGATGTCCTGTGTCGCGGCAGGTATTGCATGGCAGGTAGATGCAGTTGACGCAGACAGGTATGGCAGGGTAGACGCATAGGCGCGGGTAGATTAGCCACCACCCTTGGTGCTTGACTTCTCGGCACGCAGGTGTTTGAAAGCCTGGCTAAATACAGACAGGCGTGCATGAGCTACGCCAGCTAAGGTCACGACAGCACACTGCTTGAGCTGTCCATCAGTGCATCACCCCAACCCTCCCTGACCCTGAACCACAGGTTGGGCACTTGGGGTCCCAGCAGCTGTCCGCCCTTACCCTAGGCCGCACCATCTTCCACATCACAGGCCTCAGCCTGGTCACGGGACTGGCCAGCGGGGTGGGCACCCTGGGGGGCCAGGCGTATGGGGCAGGGCACACAGACCTGGTGGCGGCCGTAACGCAGCGGGCCATGCTGCTCAACGCGGGCCTGGCGCTACTGGTGCTGCTGGGCTGGACGCAAGCGTACCCCCTCATGGTGGGTGTGAATGTATGAACGCACACGATGCCCCTTCACCTTTCCTCCGGTGCAGCTGGCTCATGTGCTTATTCTTTGTCAGATTTTCTTGTTCAGATGCTCTCATGATGACTCCGCAATCATCATCATTATTGCGCCGGCAACCGGTCGCGCATTGCTATAAGTTGGTTGGCTGATGGGCTTTCCTATGAGCTCGCTGTTTGTGATGTCATGCGATGCTCTGTTTCCTTGTTGCAGGTGTGGCTGGGCCAGGACCCGTCCATCTCCGCGCTGTCTGCACGCTTTGTGCAGCTGCTGACGCCGACGCTGCTGCTGAACGCTGTCGGCAGCTGCCTCCACAACCATCTCACCTGCCAGGTGCGCGCAGCATGTGCCTTGCTGTCGATGGGATGCCGTACCTGCCATCTCGTGTCTGCTGTACCTGGCCTCTGTTCAACATGTAAGCTGCTTGCAAGCTTGCAGTTGCTTTCATGCTCTACTGCAAGTAGGGCGCCTTGCACAACAAACATTGTCGCATGCACAGCTCCATCCCCATCAGCGCCCGCCAGCCCCCACGTTGCCAGCCATGCCACAGTGACCCATGTTCATCATAATGGCACGAGCAATTGCGTCTGACTTGCGATGGTGCCCTACAGGGCATCGTACGGCCGCTGACGGTCGTGGCAGCCATGTGCACCATCCTCACACCAGGCGCTAACCACCTCTTCATACATGTGAGTCACGAGATCTACCGTCCAACATGATTGTCTGGCATGGCAGCTGCCCTTTTATGCAGGCACTGAACAGCAGCGGTGATACTGGCCACCAGACCGTCGCTGCTGCACCTTGAGAGACCCCGCACGTTGCCCCATGTTCTGTTGGCTGCTGCGGCCGTTGCATGCATTTCTGAATGCCCACAGGTGTTGAGCATGGGGCTGGATGGCGTGGCCGCAGCACAGAACGCCGTCATGTTTGTCCAGGTACTTATGCTGGCGGCTGTTGTGTACTGGGTTGAACCAGACCACAGCCACGTGAATATGAACAGCCCAGACGACTGTATAACTACAGATAGCTCAGGCAGCGTGGACAGTGTACCTATAGGATCATACAGCACTCACCATTCTTCTTCTTCTCATGGTGATAAGGGGCAGCAGCACTTGCAGCGGGATGCTTCCAGCACTTGCCAGCCCCATGATGCCCACACCACCCACACGTTCCACGCCTCACGCGCCTCACACTTCGCCCACACTTCCAGCACCAGCCACAGCCATCCTCCAGCCTCAGGCCACAGCGCTGGTGCCAGCAGCGGCGCGGGGTCACCCCGGCACAGCACACCTTCTCCCCACACCCCTAGTCACAGCCAGCCTGGCAGGCACAGTACGCAGCGCCACAGCGTTGTGGGCACCAGCGGTCGCCACTGGTCCTGGTCCTGGTCGGCTGTTGCGAGTACCGCAGGTGTGGGGCAGTACCTGCGAGTGGCGCTGCCCTCCCTGGCGATGATCTGCGCTGACTGGTGGTGCTTCGAAGCCATGATCCTGGTGGCAGGGCTGCAGGTACGTATCAGGTGGGCAAAATGCCCGTCACTTACCAGGCCAATAATCAAAACGCAGGCACCCTGGTATCTGTCATGGACATCCTGTGTTTCACCCACACGCTCGCCTTTCTGACTCGCTAGACTCATGCACCACCAGGGCCCCTTCCCCCTCCCCAGTGGTGTCCGCTGCTGCACACAGCTCACCACAGGGTTCCTATTGGCTGTCATGGGCATTCTGTTGCGCAGCCACATGCCAGTCATTCTGAGATACAAGTCTTATGCCCACTGCCCCCCAGCCTTATGCAGGTACCCTGATTGCAGTCATGGGCATTCTGTTCTGCACCCACATGCTTTTCTTTCTGACTTGCTAGACTCATGCACCTCCTGTGCCCCCCTCCCCCCAACGCCCCCTCACTGGCGTATGCTGGTACACCCCAGCCAAGTGCAGGCACCCTACTGGCTGTCATGGGCACTCTATTGCACAGCCACATGCCAGTCATTCTCAGATACACGTCTCGTGCCCACTGCACCGCCCCAGCCAAATGCAGGCACCCTGCTGGCTGTCATGGGCATTCTGTTCTACACTCACACCCTTGTTTTTTTCACCAACGAGGGCTTCTCGGCAGCAGCTGCAACACGCTGCTCCAACCTGCTGGGCGCAGGGGCGGCAGGGCAGGTGAGAACTGTGTGGGTGGTGTGGGCATCGAGGATGCAGATGATAAACATTTGTGTGGGACTGGGAGGCAAGTGGAGGTCATTGGTGACGAGGAAGGCAAGTGAGGACTGATTGTGTGAGGACTGTGGGGGCAGGCGAGGGCTGAATTGTGAGAACCAGTGGGGCAGGTGAGGAGCACCAACTATGTGGGGATTCAGTGGGCAGTTGAGGGCAGTATGTGTGGGAACTGGGCGGTGCTGGGGTCAGGTGAGAGACCACGAAAGCTAAGAGCGCTGTACGTGAAGCTTCAGGGTTCAGGGTACAAGACTCGTTGTTAAACATATTGTTCACAGGCGCTGACTGTGCTGCGCTGCATTACACCCCATGGCGGTGCCCCCCAGGACTGTAAAACACACTACTACAACTACCCCCCACGCCGTGCACATGTGACATACCTCACGCATCGTTACGCCCCCCTTTCGTTCCACAGGCGCGCCACGCCATGCACGTGTGCCTGCTGCTGGTCACCGCCACTGCGCTGACCTGCTCCTCAACCCTGGTGGCGGTCAGGGCACCATGGGCATCACTCTTCTCGAGCGACCCCCAGGTGGGTAACTTGTGTGGCTATGGGCACATGTGCGTGCCAGCAATTGCACTGCTTGCTGTGTAAACTGCATCATTTAATGTGTGAATGTCAGGTGCTACCTTAAATTTCTTTGTGCATCAGACTGTCTCTGAGCATCAGACTGTCTCTGATCAACAAACTGTCTCTGTGCAGCACCTCCATAGAGCGGGAATATGTGCGATTAATGCATTCCACTGCTGAACACCTGGAAGTGCTAGAACAACAGATTACTTGCCCACTCGCGCAGGTGCTGGCAGCCACTGTGGCCGCCCTGCCACCGATGGCGCTGTCCCTTTGCGATCGACGGCTGTGTGTAGGCGCCGAGAAAGAAAAGTACTGCGGTTCATGCTCTGATCAACTGCTTTGTAGATACATCCCCCGTTCACTTCCGCAGGTGCTGGCTGCCACTGTGGCCGCCCTGCCCTGGATGGCGCTGTCCCTTGTGGGCGACGGCTGCGCCTCCGTGTTGTGCGGCGTGCTGGAGGGCACCGGCAGGCAGGCACTGGGCTTTGGAGCCAACCTTGTGGCATTCTGGCTTGTTGGTCTCCCACTGGCCGCCTGGTGCGTATAATTGGGATGGGATGGCGGACTGTCAGGCAGGCGATGGGTTTTGGCACCAACCTGGTGGCCGTTTGACTGATCGGCTCCCTGATGGGTGTGAGCGGGGCACTTGCGCTGAGATGGGGCACTCAGGCAGGCGCTGGAGGTTGGCGTCAACCTGGTGGCTTTTTGGCTGGTCGGCCTTTTGCACTGGATGGCAAGAGCAGCTGCAGCTGGCAGCCCCTGCAATGACGTGTGCGTGTGTCGGAAAGGGAAAGAAAGAAAGAGCCAAGTCCTTGAGAAGAGGAGCAGGTTGCAGCCAGACTGTTTCCACACCAAAGTGAATCACCATTGTTGGTTCCAGTATGTTTTGATGCACCTGGCCGCAGGCCCAGGCTGACATGCACACGCTTCGCTGCACACACGCTGCCACATGCTGGTGCATGCAGGTGGGGGCGCACCGGCGGCGCCCGCGGCATGTGGATGGCCATGGCGGTGGTCAGCAGCCTGCAGGCGGCTGTCCTGGGACTGGCTGTGCTGAGCTTTAACTGGGCACGAGAGGCGCAACGGGCGAGCCACAATGTGCAGCAGGGCCGCTCGCTGCTGGCTGGCCGCACGAATGGGAAGGAGGAGGTGGCGAACAGAGGGGAGCGGCTGCAAGCGTGAGGCTTTTAATGACACGTGGCCCTTGTGATGTTATCCCATTCTGTTATGTTACTGTATTGATACATGTGTTGCAGCGCTCTTGCAGCGGCGCCAGCGGTCCGGATCGGCTGGAGTGCTGCGGGTTGTGCTGGAGGACGTGCTGCAGCAGCATGGCATTGCGGCCCAGCATGGCTCTACTGCTGCCACTTGTGAATGGGCGGGGTGGGCAGAAGTGGAAGTGGAAATGGAAGTGGAAATCCAGTGTGGGCGGCCCAAAATCAGATTCGCGAAACAGCGAGCACGGGAAGACAGGTTAAGAGACTGGAGAGCTTGCAGGTTAAGAGACTGGAGAGCTTACAGTCACGTACAGGGTGCGCAAAACATGCATGGGTGTATATGTTAACGATACCAGAGGTTGAAGTGAAACACCACATACAGAATTTATTTAAGGACAGATGGGTAGCATCAGCTGAAGCTTCTTTCGCTTCATGTAGGCAAGAACCTTATGCTTAAAAGGCCGGCGAGCCGTTATCAACGTCGTCTGCAAGAGAACACCACCCAAAGTGAGTCGGCCGTCCTATGCGCCCCTGCATGCGCCCCAGGGACTGTTCAAGACACGCTTATTAGCAAAGATGGAGCGCACAAGGTTGAAGAATGAAATGGCTGGCCATGCCAGGCAAACTGCTTGCTCGTCACAGGCTTGTCTTAGGTGCACAGCTTTGAATGAGACACCATGGAACATGTTCTGTTATGCGCATGCGCAGGCCTGTGACTCACACACCCCTGACCCACATACAAGATACAGCCCAAAGCTGATACCTGCTGAAACAGTGATGCTATCACACCTCCAACTGAAGGCCTGTTGTCGCAGATCCTGTTCCTGCGGCTCCTGCCCATCCCCTTGCAATGACAAGGCCTAATCCCATCAATCACCTTCCCCCACAGGTCACACTCATCACACATATCACACCGCAATGATGCACTCCTCCCGCCCTCTATTTTATGACACCAGCAATAAGAACAGCGACTCCTCCACCGAGAGGAACAGGCCTCGAGCATACAACTGAGAGCGGCTAGCGCGGAAGCGGCGTGACAGTAGCGACAGCCTGCTGCACGATGGCGTCGTAGCTGTTGCAGTTGTTGTGAGCGCAACGCAACAGGCTGCTACACAATGCCGTTGCCGTTGCGGTGAGCATGGCCATCGCGCGCATGCGCGCCTGTGTGGGCAGCATGAACAGCGGTATGTCCCAAGTAAGCCACAGATCCTGTATGCAGTGCTGTGCGGTGCCGAAGGGCATCTGATGAAAGCAGCACGTGGCGTAGCAGGATTGGCTCAGCAAGCTTATAAAGACTGCTAGTCACTGCCTCCACCCCCCCTGCAAGATGTGGCTTCACCTTTGCCAGTCTCTGGCAGCTCTGCCTGCGCCCCCTCACGTGCAGCACCCTGTGGCTCTGGGTCTTCAAACCACGCCTGCTGAGGTCGCGCGGGAATGGGCGTGCCTGGCTTGTGGAAGCCGATGCTGCCAATGTCTTGCCACCTGGAAATGGTGGGAAGTTTAGCGGAAAGAGCAGTTTGCAAGGCAGCTGCAAGTGACGTGATGCAGGCTGCAATTGCAGTTGCAGTTGCAACTTGTGATTGTGGCATGCGGCTGATGCTTTATTGAGTACCCTGGATACGAGAAGGTGCAAAGCTTTCTGCGACACAGTGACCCCCTCGCAGCAGCAGATTTCCTCAAGCACTGTGCTCGGCTTGCTTGCAGAGCAGTGCCGACAGGCATGCACCACACACGCGCAGTCGCCCACCATTGGGAGAAGCCGGTGCTGAGGTGGACACGCGCCGTTGGACCTGCGGTGTACAGCAGCGCCTGCAGCAGCTCCGGCAGCACCTACAAGAAATGGGTGGCAGTTGATCACGCACGAGGAACCAATCAATCCATTCAGGCACAGGCGTGAAGGCGCTTTGGCCGCACGACGTACACTAGAGCCTGCAGCAGCTCCGGCAGCACCTGTCGACGGAATGGGTACAAGAAAGTCAGAATGTCGGAAAGTCAGAAATTTCTTTCAAGTCAGGCTTCACGTTGTGCTTGCAACACACTTTCGCCCATGAACCCGCCTACATGACCCTGTTTCAACCTGTGGCAGCTGCGCAACATGCTTTTCCACACCTTCCCACACCTTTCCACACCCTTACACACCTGCAGGCAGAAGAAGTAGACCTCGTCAAACTGCAGCTCCGGGTGTGTCGTAGCACTTGCCAGTCGGTACGCAGCTGACCACTCCAGATACATGATGCTGGGAAGTGTGAAGACAATCTGTGGTTGAGGGGAGGCGGGCAGTGAAGAGGCAGTATGAACATGAGGCAGTGTGAAGACAATCTTTGATTGAGGAGGGGCGGGCAGTGAGGAGGCGGCATGAACACGAGGCAGTGCGGAGATGCCCCGCAGTTGAGGCGGCAGACAGTGATGAAGTGGTGTAAGCAGCCTTACACCGATGTGCAACCCATAGCACTGTGGGATGCCAGCCTGCCAATCGCCGCTCTCAGCCCCGTCCTGGCTGCCGCCAGAGGCTGCGTCGTACTGGATTCAAGATCCCGCCTCCGCTGCCACCGGAGACTGCCACTTGCTACTCCTAGCACTATCTTGGCTGCTGCCAAAAGTGTTTCCCCGCTCCCCTCCCCGCAGAATTGGCCCGAGCTTATGGCCCACTTGGGCATCCCGAGGCATGAGGCGCCAGCTTTCAGCCACTGTCAAGAGCGCTCCTGCCCTCACTTGCTTTTTCCACCTAACCAACGGTTGCCCTGCCACATACCAAGGCATGGGGTGCCGGCTTCCTACTCACCATTTCTCAGCCCTGACCTGGCCGCTGCCGCAAGTGTCCCTTCGCCCCGTTGTTTGCTTCTGCTGTTACTGACCTGAGGTTATGCCATCCCTAGCGCTTACCGAGGCGTGAGGCGCCAGCTTTCCACTCGCCGTTTTCAGCCCTGCCCTTGCTGCTGCCACAAACGATGCCACCAAGGTGGCGATGAGCAGCAGGCTGACCACGCCAAGCATGCCCTGGGGGCAAGCACATGGGAATGCAAAGTCAAACAGGAGACAGGTAAGACAGGCATCTTGCCAAGCATGCCCTGGGGCAAAGCACAAAGGAAGGCGAAGTCAAACGAGAGAAGGCAAGACAGACAAGGTAAGGTGTTGGCACACTTTGCCGTCCTAAGTTTGCCAGTAGGGGCACACCCTGTGAAGTGCCCTCAGCAGCAGCCCCGTCCCCAGATGCACTTGTCTTCCGCTGGCCATCCCAAACCTGCAGGAAACCTTACATTGGCCAGCTCAGCAGGACTCGCTTTCACAAATCCTGTTCTGACTAGCTGAACCTTCACACTCGAATGTACCAACCAGGCTCCCCTTCCTGAAGAAACACTCACCCCCGATGACGCCTTGCGCAGGTCATTGCCAATCTGCAGCTTGTCGGGAGTTGGCTCGACAAACGTTTCCAGCGCCGACGCCAGGCCAACTATGGGCCCGAAAGTAATGACCACTGGGAACAGGGCCAGGGTCGCAAAGCGCCAGAAGGTTCCGCTGGGGGGCAGGTTGGCCGCCTGGGTGGTGTTCTTGAACCAGCCCGCGACGGCAATGAGCTGGATGGCGATGGCAATGCCGAAACCAGCTCCCATGAGGAAGCTGTACATGATGGAGTTGACGCTGTGGGTGGGGTGCAGAGGGGGCGTCAGCGGGGTCGGGTCGACAGAGCAAGGGAGGCGGTTTGGCCTTGGTGCTGTTGCCTGTGCAGTGGGCACGCTCTGAACGCCTTGTGCTGCCTGCTGCAGTGACGTCGCGGGCATCAACCAGGTCATCTTATTCGAATCATTGCATGCTGCTGCTGGTAATTGGACAAAAAGAAGGCGCTGGTGCAGATAATTGGGCTGACAGCGCATGTCGATAGGGTAATGTGAAAGTTCTACTGTCAGCATTGCGCACTGTGACAGTACTAATTTCAGCATGGCGTACAACGTATTTCATGGGATGCGTTCGCACTGTCTAACTTTACCAGAAGCGCCTGCTGGTGGTGCGTTGAATGCAGCCGGTGGCCCTGCAGGCACACTTGATTGGGTGCTGCAACCCCGTCACACGCCGCCCATACTTACGTGCTGATGCCACCGTCGGCCACGGAGTTGGCTCTGAGGGATAATGACACTCCGCGGACTGCAAGCAGGCATGGTTGCGTGTAGGTCAAATGGGGTCTGTCTGACTTAGCGGCCATGGCAGCATGACTCCCCTGACTCGACTCACAGACGCAGGCGACGGCCATGCCCATGGCAGGGCGGTACGTGGAGCGCCTCATGAACACAAAGTTAGCGATGGCAACGAGGAAGTAGACGATGGCGCACACGATTGGGCCGGCCATCGTTGCGCCAACTGGGGGCAAGTCGTAGCCCATGGCCTTCCAGGGCGGGATGAACGTGCCGTTGAAGCCGTTCGACATGGTTGCGCTGACTCCAGCTCTCAAACGCTGCGGAATTCGGGCGCCCTGGTCGAAAGTGTAGCTACATGCATGCACAGTGTCATGAATGGCCAGGTGCCGGAGGGTACCTTGCAATGGATCGAAAAGTTAATGCCAATGCACAGACACTGTTCCAACGCAGTAAGCGTGTGTGTGGTGTTACAGGCTCGTCAGCGGCCCGGGGTCGCCACATAAGTATGACGACCCCCTACACTGTTAGGCCAACAAAAAGGCTCAAGTTGTTCAAGTTGGGCATAGAAAAGCTGCCT
>JAWZTI010001258.1:0-15073 GCA_039880955.1 Chlamydomonas urium | reverse complement strand
GGCCGTAGGGGGCCCAGCCATTTGCCAGCGGCGGCGAAACCGGCTGAGGCGCCGCCGTCGCCGCCGCGCCCCGCCTCCCGGCGCCCTTCCCGTCGGACACCTCGCCGCCCTTTGCACTGCCCTTTGCTCCCGTGCCCCCTGCCCCGGACTTGCCGCCACCCTGCCCAGTCTGCGTAGGCAGCGCCCCGCCAGCGCTACCCCCAACACCGCCCTTCGCGCTGCCCAGGCTCTTGGCTAGCACCACGGTGGCCTTGCCCTTCTCCGCCTTGGCCTTGTCGCGCTTCTCGGCCGCCGCGCGGTCCCGCTCGGCAAGCTCTGCTTTCTCCTTCTGCTGCCGTGCCTGGGGCGGCGAAATTGAGATGCAACAAGACAGGAGTTAGGATCCGCACGGGCACATGGGAGAAGAACACACGATAGCCTTACAGGCTTAAGTGGAAAAAACTTTTCCAAATGTGAGGGAGCGTCTCCAAAAGCAAGAGACCCGAGAACGAAAGAGTCTGTGACGCATCGAGCTCTGACAGACATGCCTCATATATGGTGGGCACAGGTGCATCAGCAAGCCAGCACCCTAGCTGACCTGCTAAGGCGCACACTTGGAGCGCATTCGCTTCAGCACACTGCCACACCATGACATGCAACCCGCGGCCGCTCACCTGCTCCTGCTTCAGCCGCTCCTGCTTGTCGCGCTCCACCTGCTCCCGCCGCGCCTTCTCCGCCGCCGCCTTCTCAGCATCAAGCCTCGCCGCCTGCCGCTCGTCCTCCTCAACCACCCGCCACGCCTTGCCCGCCAGCTCAGCCAGCGCGCTGACCGCCGCCTCGTCCTCTGGCGTCATAGGAGCGACCGCGGAGGCGTCAGCGGCTGCCTGCAGGCCGCCGCTGTGCATGGCGTTGTCCGAGGCCGCAAGAGCGGCAGTGGAAACGGCGCCCGACTGCTCAAGCGCCTGCGCATCGCTGGCCGCTGCCGATGATCTCCCAGGCGCCGCGACCACATGAGAGGCGGAGGAACTGTGGGAGGCAGTGACGGTGGCTGCCGCATCTGCAATCCCTGCTGTGGCTGCAGCCGCTACAGGGCGGGTTGCTATGCTTGAGCCCTGGTCGGCACTAGATGCCGCGCCGCCTCCTGCAGTGTGCTTTGCCGCGCCTGCAGCACCTGCTGCGCCTGCGCCGTTCGTGGTGACAGCGACAGGCAACGGGGCCGGCCCTGCACCTGCCTCTGCATCGCTGCTGACGCGGCGATTGAATGAGCCGTCTGCCTGTGCCTCATCATCAGCTGGTGTCGCCACCCCCACCGCTGCCTTCTCCTCCGCCGCCCCGGCAGCCTCCGCACTCCTGCCTTGCAGCGCTGAGAGAGGGGCGCCGATAGCTGCTTCAGCCCGTGCCAGCGCTGTCTTGAGTGACAGCAGCCGCTGGGCCAGGGGCCAGTCGCTGTGGGGCCTGAGAGCAGCGTCCAGGGCCTCGCGGGCGGCGGCAGCTCCCAAGCGCCAGAGCATACGACGGGCGGAGGCCATCAGAGGGGACACGACGCCGGCCTGCAGGCAAGGGCAGAAGGGGCAAACATAGCAATGAGTGCGACCACCATAAGCAGAATATGTGTCACACATATGAAACGTTACATACCGACGGAACGCAAGCAAAGCGGGTATCAAGAGTGTGTGGGTGGCAGGAGACAAGGTTTGTGCGCAGCGGCGCAAGGAACAACCTGGCAGCATCACGTTTGCAACCAAATGTGCTAGTCTCCCACAGCGCTTGCCCCACCTGCTCAGTTCCCCCAGCGCCCTGCCCCCACCTGCTCAGCAGCCTCGATGCGTGAGCGCAGGATGGTCGCTTGAGCTGCGGCGCCATCCGGGCTTGGCAGCATGGCAGCCTCCACGCCCTGCATGAGCTTGAGCACGCGCCTCGCCCCCTGCACCTTGACGCCAGAGGCGGCCGCCTCCTGGATGGCTCGCGCCAATGACTGCACAGGAAGGCACAGCATATCATGTCAGCATGGTGATCCATACTTGTGTGATTCGTGGTCACACTTGCAGCGCGATTCGTGTGATTCGTACTCGTACTCATTGCATCGTGCTCGTACTCGTACTCACTTGCAGTGCGATTCGTACTCACATTTGCAGTACAGTCACACTTGCAGATGCGATGCAATCAGCACATCGTATTGCCAACCCAGCAGCCCCGCAAGTGTGCTACTCCCACCCTAACAGTTGCCAGTGTCCGATTTCCAACCTGAGTGCTGGTGCCAGCACCCTAGTTTGTGTGATTGCCACCCACCTGAGTGCTGCTGCCCTCGTTCAAGGCTCTTGCCAGCCGTGCCTCGCTTGCTGTCTGGGAGCGCCAGTGCTCGAGCGACTCGCGAGCGCGTGCGACATCGGGAGCCAGCAGACCCTCGCCCCACCTGCACACATGCATGGCCACCATCAAGTGCAGCAGCTGATGCTTGGTTGCAATGCCATCGGTCGCATTGGTAGGTATAGTGCTGCCAGTGTTGCTAAACTCTAACGTTTGTAGGTCAGACATGATCGACGAGAGGCACCATTGTACACACTCTCATCGTCACCCAACCACTCTGGCGAAGCTGCCTGCAGGTGCAAGTATTTATGGCTAAGCACGCCCCAGCACACCCCTTCACCCTCACCTCGTGGCATCCGCCAACAGGCGCTCCACTGCTTCCGCGTCCTCGTTGCCCCTCAGGCCCCTGCCGAGCGCCTTGACGGCAGCGTCCAGCGCCGCCCTGCAGCGCGCAGCTTCGTGCAGCTTCCCCAGCGTGTCGCTAGCCACCCGGTAGCTCTCGGCGTCCAGCTCCTCCGCCCCCAGCTTGCGGGCTGTGAGGATGGCTGCCTCGAGTCGCGGGAGGTCTGGCAGGCCTCGGCAGGTGCCTGCGGCCTTGTGCAGGGCCTCGGCCGCCCTCTCCATCTCCATGCGGCGGCGACCGGCCTACGGCAGTCAGGCAGGGGCGGTGGGCATCAAGGGTTGGACAGCTTGCGTGGCAGGCGTCAAGGGCCAAAGGGCTTGGGTGGTGGGGCGTCGCTTCTGTCCAACATACTGCTGGTGAGAATTATGAGCCCGTGGCGACAGAAGACAGCTGTCCAGGCATGTTGCTGCTGACTTATGCCTGGCCTGAGGCAAGCAGCGCGTGGACAACTGGCACAGCTCTGCACCTGCCCTCTTTCCCCAACAACCCCACCCTGCCTGCACTGCCTGCTCTTCGCACCTGAATCAGTGGCAGCAGCACTTCATTCAAGACTGGTGCGCCTCCTGCAGAGCTGAGCGCCGCCGCTGCTTCCTCCGCCTTACTGAGGGCGCTCCGAAGCGCGCCGCTGCCGGCGGGACGGCGAGACATGACCGCCTCCAGCTGCCGGGCAGCTTCCGCTGCTGCTGCTTGCGCCTGAGCAGCAGAGGGCGGGTGGCAAGAGGCTTAATTGGGGGCACCCATGAAACGCGAGCAGGCACGGAGGCACATGGAAGTTGAAAATAGTGACCATCCAGCAACCGTGCAAGCCATACGCCCATCAGCAGTCTAAGCCGGCATGCAAATAATGAATAAGCTGCACCCTTAGGCCTGAGCTGAAAGATGCGACAAATCTGCACACAAGCCCCATCCCGCCCCCGCAGCCATCCTTACGCTGGCGTGGCGCAAGAAAATCCATCCTCGTGCCAAACCTGCCGCTACCCCAGCCCCTGAAGCCAGTGGCCCAGCCCCCCACCTGCATCTCCTTCAGCAGCCGCTTAGCCTTGGACACCCCCACGTTGGCGTCCTTCGCCTCGTTGATGGCGGCCTCCAGCACATGCACCTGCGCCTCCCACTCCACAAGGTCTGACGTGCCGCTCGTGGGGGCACCCCCAGCTCCAGAACCGGTCCCCCCTGGTCCCACACTTCCAGACCAAGACGAGCGCCCCGACCCCGAGGGCTGGGGAGCGGTAGAAACAGCGCCGCCAGCAGCTGGACCAGCGGCGGGCGCACTGGAAGGCGACGCATCTGCCGCCCCTTGCCGCCCCGATGCCGCTGGCTTGTGCTCTGCCCCGCCCCCTTGCGTGCCGCTGCCACCTGACGAGGGCCCCGCACGATCCTGGCCATCAGCGGCCCTGTCGCCGCGCACCAGCATGGACAGGGGGAAGCACAGCGTGTACTGCCTAACCGCTTCAACCACCGTGTCCAGGCGGTCCACGGCCTCAGAGCGCCGCAGCCAGCGTGCGTGCAGCTCCCGTGCAGCCTCCACATCAGCTGCGGCACAGGAGTAGGGGAACGGGATATTGTTGATTGGACAGTGAAAAATGAATGCGGGGCTGAACAACTGTTTGCATCCTGGGCACACCGTCGTGCTGCCTGGACCCAACACTTGCCTTCTTCATGGCACCAAATGCCTTTTGCTCCGCCTGCCAAAGTCCTGGCCCCCCGCAGTCAGCCTGCCAGACGCTGCCACCAGCCCGCTGCCCCATCCCTGGCACCCACCAACAAGGCGTGGGAACGCCGTTGCACCCTCTATCGCCTCCGCCAGCACAGCGGCAGCATCTAACGTACGTGCGGGCAACCCGCGGCCGTTCACTGCATCGCGCAGCCTAGCCGCCGCTGCCTGCTCCTCGCTGCAGCAGAGCGCAACTGATCGCGCCAGCTGCCCGACATCGGGGCTCGGGGAGCAGGCGAGCGTGATGGCCTGATCCAGCTGCTGAAGCACCTGCATTGCAATCGCAAGCAGCAAGCGACCACAGCTTGGAAGCAGGACCACCTGGAAACACACTCCCCAGCCCATGCTCACCACCCTCATACACACCGCACCTGCTGTCTCGATCTTCACCTGCCTTGGCCATCCTGGACCACCCCTGAGCCCTGGACCCCCTCCCTATCCTTACCTCGGATGTTGCAGGGCGGGTCAAGTAAGCCTCCCCTGTAGGTAGGCGCGTGACTGCCAGGGCGAGCGCCTCAGACAGCGGCTGGCCGGTGCCAAGCGGCGATCCCAACAGTGCCTCCGCTAGGTACAGGTCACTGTCGGCATGCCGCGTCCACTGCTGCAGCTCCTCAACCTGAAAATACAGTGAAGCATGCATGCATGGAGCAGGCGAGTCGATCGCAACATGCCAGGCGCAGGGAGACAGCTGCGGATAGGTCACCGTCGGCATGCCGCATCCACTGCTGCAGCTCCTCGACAGGAAGCAGGTGCGTGAGAAACCACGTGCAAGGCGCAGAGCAATTGCTAGGAATTTTGACAGCGATTGTGAGCCGCATGCACTGCTGCAGCGCCATGAAGCGCAGCGGCTTATAAATAAAAGGGGGCTGTTGCAGCCTGGAAAGCATGTGCTGTTCACAAGAAAGTTGTTACGCAAGAAACATGTCACCTTGGCAGTAAGCTTCTTACTGTTTCCATGCCTACCCCTTAGTCATACGATCTCCATAATCCCCGCACCTTGGCTAAGTCGATGCCCACCCACGCCTCGCCCCGCGCCCCGTCAGGCGGCGCAGGCCCCGCCCACTCCCCAGGGGAGGGCGCCAGCCCCTGACCCGCCAGCTTGCTCCACTCCCTGAGGCACTGCTCGCTGCGCCACAGCGACGCTTTGGTGGGTGACAACTGGGCCTCGGTGTCTAGCAGCAGGCAGATGTGAGTGAAGATGGCGCGCGCGAGCGACTGCCCCACTGACAGCCAGCGCCCTGGCATCTGCAGGGGGTGGAATAGCGACGATGCAGAGGCAGCCCAGGGGAGGCAAGCATGAGGGCAGCACAGGTGGTGCCTGCAAGAAATGTTTTGCCCAATCAAAGCGTGCGGAGCAGCATTTATGTTTCTGTGGCATGCTCATGGGCGGCGATTGGCTGATGGTGTTGTACAACCCCAGAAACCCTTTGGTATGCCGCAGATAATGCCATGCTGCTGTGAAGCCTCTGCCTGGCTTTGTGAAATCCTCTAATATGAAGCGGTTTCTGCCATGCTGTTGCGAAACCTCTGCCCGGCCTCAGAATCTTTGCAGGGAATCGCACTGCCTCACCTGAGCCTTGCGCTGTTCCACCCTGGCGAAGAGGCGAGCGCACTGTATGTGGGCCATGCGCACCGCCTGCACCGTCAACGCCGTGCAGCTGGGGCATGAACATGACCTGCCGCACGCCGCAAGGGTCAAAACAGTGTGGCAGGGAAAGGCGTCAAGGAGGGGCGGGGAGCAGAGGCCGAGGAGTGGCAGGCGACAAAAACGGAGAGGTTTTGCTGAAAAGCGCTGCCAGCGCCCCTGGCTGATCCCGTGATGCTCTACCCAAGGAATGCTAGTTGCACCCCTAAATGGCGCAACCGCTCAACCTCTGCCAGTTAGCCATTTCCCCACATCAAACCCAAACCCTGCCCCTGCCCTTGAAAAGGCGGTGAAGCCTGGCAGCCACGATCCCGTCCGTGCCAGGCAACGAAAGCGCTGCAGGACACCTGGGGTCAGCTGCGTGACAGCTGGCGCGCATTGCTAAGCTGGCAACGTGTTTGAGCAGCAAATGAGCCGAGCAACTGCATCACGCCCCCTTTCATGCCCACAGCATGCCCCATCCTACCCCCAGCGCACCTGAACTTGAGCAGTACACTCTCGCTCCAGCTGCAGTACAGGTCCGCCTGCTCGTCCTCCAGCACGTGAGTCTGGTATGATTCATCTGCTACATCCACCGTGTCTGTCAGGACCTTGGGTACAGTGTCGCCCTGAATAAGCAGGAGAAGGCAGGGCAGGCCTGGTTGACAGTCCGGTACAGGTTGTAGCAGCGATGAAACACACCGTTGCCCCTGACGCAGCTCGACGGCCACTACAACATGCACAACCCCACTCACAAACCGAACTCACACATGTCACCTGGAGCTGCCAATGCTGATCCGCCCCCACTCCCACCGCGCACCTGAAGGTCTAGGCCTTGGAGCGAATGCACTGCCACCACAAAGCAGCGAAATGCTGCTTCACACGCGGAGCCTTCACCGCCAAAGCAGCTGCTGCCCTCCTGCACGTTAGCTTCCTTAAGCTTCCCCGCAGCCACAAGCGCAACTGAGCAGCGACACAGCGTTGGCGCCGCTGCCGCCTCCGAACCCACACCGCCACCCTTGTCTATGCTTGCCCCGGCGCCCTGCTCACTACTGCTGCTGCTGCTCCCCCCTGAAGGCCCTCCTGCAACAGCATCCGCTGCCGACGCTGCCACTACTGCGATGTTAGGGCCACCACTGGTGCCCAGCCCCAACCCTTGTATGCTACTAGTCGTGCAATTTACATCCGCCCTGTCTGTTGCTGGTTGCTGAGTCATGCCACTCATGTCACTGGATGCATGGCCATTGGGAAGCGTTGGGTCGAAAGACTGCAGACAGGCAACCATCAAAGCCAGGGTGCAAGCAGCAGTCAGACAGTCGTACCCTGGAGGCCACTGTTGTCATCACACATAAATATGCATGTACAACCAATTCATCGCCTACAGCCTACATACACATTGACCCCGGACTGTCAGTAAGCCGATGCTAACTTGCAAGGACGCCAAATCATGAATGCCTGGCCTGGCAAGCTCTGAACCTGCTCAGCAAGTCCTTCCATCCACCTTGTGCCTCCCCGCAATCCCTTTCTTGCGTGTTCATCAGCGTACCTTGTCTGGGGGCGGCTTGCCTAGCGCCGCTATGTATTCCTGCTTCGCTGTACTCAGGTGCAGGTGCCCCTGCTGCGCCTCTTTCCGCATGCGAGACATGAGGCCCTGTGCGCGAGAGCGTGCCTCCAAGCGCTTGCGCTCTCGGCACGACACCACATGGTGCTCCACAGCAGGCCTGGGACAGCGAAAGCAAAAGAGGTGGACGTAGGAAATGTGCGGGGCTGAAGTTTAGCGAGACTGCAGAGTCACAGGCAACAGAGGTCGCCCTACGTTACCCCTGCTGAGCCCCCAGCACCACCTGTATGTGCCAATATTCGTCGCCTACGCGCATGACATGGCGGTGTAGTTGCCTTGGCCAGACACAGGATAGAGCCCCCTAGGCCTGTGCATGCACAGCGCACCACAACCAAGCCCTGTGCTTCCAGGCCTGTCCCCACCTGGAGATGCTGGTGTGCCAGCCCCAGCAGCCAAACCAGCAAAGCAGCGACAGGAGCACCATCTGCAGCCACGTGAACAGCCCCCGACGGAAGAAGAGGAGCGACTGACGTGCAGCCAACGAGCGGGCGAGGCTTGAGCGGCACTCCCACACCTGCAGCAACCAATGCAGCAACAGATGAGTGCAATGATACAGAACGGACACCCACCTTGGCTACCAGTCCCTGCGCCCCAGACCCATGTCCCGCCACCCAGACCTGGCGACACATTGTCCTTAACTGCTTTTGCGTGCCAGTGGCTTTGGTTATGCAATAGCAACCCTGAAGCTGACCTGCCCCCGACGCATTCCCTGATACACGCTGACACCTCCCGACACCCCTGACCCACACCCTGACAACCCCCCTGACGCCTCCCCTGACACACCTCCTGGTCCAGGGGGCCCATGCAGCGGCACACGCGCTGCCCTGACTCAAAGTCGAATTCACTGCACACAGGCACCATCTCCAGAGGCAGCTCCCCAGCAGCTGTCCGCATGGAAGGGTCGGCGCCGCAGGCAAGCAGGTGGTCCACCTAGCATTGACGGGTCAGACAGGGCCAAATACAAACACATCGTCAGTGCTAAATGCAGCAGGAAGCACCAAACACCATGGTGGTAGTGTCGCCAGCAATGTCCATAGACATGCACTAGCGTGCGCTCAACTTGCCCTTTGCTGACGCTGCTTCTGCAAGTGTCCTTGACACAACAACACTCATAATCGCCACCCACTGCTCGACCTAGCTTGCACCTCATCTACCTGAAGCCCTGTTTGCATGTCACCTCTCATCAAGCAACTCCTCAGCTTTGCCGAAGCAACTCCTCCGAATGGCCCAGCCGCTAGAAACAGGTCAGCTGCACCAGCACACCGCGCAGTCTGCCGATATGTCTCGCAGTGTCCCATTCATGACCCCTGCTCAAACCTGGTTCAGCCACCTCCTTACACAGCCAGCCAGACACAGGGCGATACTGAAGCGCCTCTTAGCCCAACTATGCCTGTAACCTCTCCTACCTGCGCGGGGTTGCCCCTCAACGCGGCGCAGTGCAGGGGTGTCGCACCATCCAGCAGCGCAGCCACGGTTTCCATGACAATGGGAAGCTGCCCAGCATCTACTCCTGCCGACCCCGCTCCTGGGGCTGCTGCTGCTGCTGCCTGCCCAGGAGGTACTGCTGATCCGCTGCTTGGCTGCGATCCTGAGCCAGGCTGTCCGCTGGGTGTTGCAACAGAGGCCTGTGAGGGAGCAAGTTAGGGCAGACAGTTTGTTTCATCAGCTGCTGCCTGCAACACAGGGTATTGAAGCGTGTGAATGCAGGCAACGTCCGTAAGCGCAGCACTGCTGCACATGAACGGCCACCACAGGTGCAGCATGCTCTTTCAACATCGCCTTTCTCCGTGGCTGCTGATACTGCCGTTGCAACCCCTAAGCCTGTTGCCTTACATGTGGCTGCTTGCTCAGTTGCAGCATGGGCGGCAGGCTGTCCACATGGTCGGCCCGGTACAGAAACTCCAGCACCGCAGACATGAGCGCAGGATCGATGCGAGTGTTGACCAATCGTCGGCGCTCGTCCTCGGTCACGTGCAAATTGGAAATGAGCTTGTCGATTGACTCAGACCTAGGCAGCATGAGCAAGGATGCCGGTATTAGCAAGAGAAGCGTCACTTTAGCTCTGGCTCCAACCTTGTAGCACTGGAACTGCCATGCTAAGCTGCCCAGCTGAATACAAGGCGGTCAAAAAGTGCGCGGATGGCAACTTGTGCGCTGGTTGTGACGCACTTTGGGAACAGCTCCGACAGCTTGCGCCACGGCACGCACAACAGGAACTCCAGGAACCCGGGAGGGGTGTTGAGCAGGCAGGCCACGCACATGGCCGCGCTAGCGACGGCCTTTGCAACAGAGGGGCGGCAAGGTGCCACTGTCTTGTCAGAGAGTGAATTGCAGGTGAGGCACGACGGGATGGCAACGGCTGCGCTGACGGGCTGCAGGTACTGCACTTTCACAGGCGTCACCCATGCTGCAGCTGCCTGTCCGCCATACCCCATGGCTGCAGTCATCCGCCTGTAAATGCTGATCCGAGGTGGGGGCTGACAGGCATCCACCAAAGACTTTGCTGCATGATACTGCTGTTCCATCCACCTGTGTACCATCAGACACGAGTTGCCAAAGCTTCCAGCGCTGACCTCTATGCGTCTGCTTGCTGCTTGCTGGCAAGGCTGCCTATCTGCATCCCTCCCAACTTGCCAACGATGTTGTCACCCAGCTGTGCAGGATACCATGTGCGGCGGCCTGCATACTGCACCCGAGCAACCCCATTGCCGGCACCTGCGCATGCATCGCCCATGCATTACCATCTCGCTCACCCGGCACTTATCCATGTCAGGCTCCTGCTGAGCTGCCTCCTCGCCAGTCTGCGGCAACATGATTTGGAGGGCTGCTGGCAGCAGGTCATAGAGCACCGATTCGGTCAGCAGCTTGATGCGGCGGTCCTCCGATTCCTCAACGGCTGCCCCGCCAGCTGCTGTCCGCTGCGACCCAGACCCCGCTGCGCCCATCTGTGCGTGCGCTGCCTGCTTCCTGGCACGAGGCTTGGTGGCATTGCGGCTGCGAAGGGAGTATTCATACACACGCAGGGGTTAGCATGCATGCAACGCGCAACACTCGCATGCATGACGTGCCAGGGCTTAAAGATCAAATTGCACACTGAACGCAGCTTACCTGTAAGGCGAGCCCGTGGCCTTGCTGTGATCCGCCGCATGCGCATCGTTGCCTGCCTGCTGTTGCTGGTGACGGGCTGCACCAGCCCGGGCTTGCGACGCAGGCCCCGCAGCCACCATTCTGCGTGCGCAGGGGATGTACCCCCCGCAGCGCGCGTGGTTCAATCAGAAGGGCGCAAGCTCCTCGGTGCCCGATTTCCCATGCCTGCGGCAACGGAGGGAAACCAAGGGTGAGTTGGTGCCCATGCATCCATGCTGTGTCCAGCTCCGCCATCTGTCCTAAAGCCAGCAACACGACTCTGGAGCCACGCCGCGCATGCACTCCTTCAGCATCGGGTCCTTTTTGCCTGCCGTCTCGTGGCCCCTGCCAGCTGCGAGCATGGCCAGCCCGCTACTGACTTGGCTGATGCTGCTCTCCCACTACAAGCCATGCACTGCATCTGCCCGCCCACGCGCAGCATGACGACGGCATTGCTGCTAGTTGAGGGGCATGCATCCGCTTGGCTCGCACTGAGGCTGCCGCTGTGTCTGTGACCATGCTTCCATCCGTACCAAGCCCGAATGCTGTGCAGCGTTGACGTGGCGCACCTTGCGGGCGGATCGCTGTCTTTACAGGCCAGCTCTGCCGCGAACTGCACCAGCTGCAACGCATGCACATGCGCAAGCCTGGATTGCTTTCGGTACAGCAAGTAAGCTCCAGGGGCCCGCAACACAGGAACAGCTTGCAAATCCCCACACCCTTCACACGGTCCCCATACCTGAACAAGTGACTCATCTGCAGCAGGTGATGTGGGCACTCCGCATGCGCTCTGGGATAATTGAACACCCGTTGTTTGTAGGTAAAGCGCATCGGCAAGGACAGCGGGCCCACCAACAACTCTTCGAAGGTCCCCCCCATCCCATGGCGGACTTTGCATCCACGGCACTGCGGCCGGCGGTGCCAGAACTCGTCAGGACATATAGGAAGGATGTGATAGACGCGCTGCTTGCAGAAGCACGCTCTGCGTCACCCAGCGGCCAGACGTCGCCCTCACAAAGAACGCGCAGGTGGGAAAGCTGCCGGAGACAGCACGCACTGTGGGGCACCTGATTCGATGTGAGCATAAGCATGGGTGCGTGCTTGCGTGTGTGCAGGCAAGGCGGATCCCCCGGCAGCACGCGGCGCCTGTCGCCCGACAAGCGCGACCTTGGACTGGCGGAGCGTGCAGCGGCCCAGCGTGCAGCGCGAGAGGCAGAAATTCGAGCCAAGAACGAGGAGTTCAGGCGCCATGTTGAGGCAAGTGCAACACCGCCTGCAACACCTGGGGTGGGCTGTATGCTGTGGGCTGCGTCACTGGAACCTGCAGCCGCTTTCCCCACATGACAATACCATACACACATGTGCTTCCGCACTGCAGCGCAAGATGTTGGAAGACACCGTCCGGCAGGAGCAGGAATTCCAGGCAATGTACCAGGACGTGGTGGATGGCCTGCCAAACAGCAGGTATGACACTCAGCAATGTCCATGCCTAGCCCCTGCACCGTCACCCGCCTCCCGCTGAGTACATGCCTCCGCCCCATGCGTAGCGGCATCATGGGCGACACTCAGTACACGCTCGCGCACAGCGCCAGGATCAAGACCAAGAAACGATCGGACCTGTACCAAGAGTGGGACAAGGATGTGTTTGGAAAGATCCAGGTGTGTGCCGAGCTTTTGGCGTGACCCTCAACACGCGTCAGTGGGCGACTTGCGCCCGCCCTGTTGGCAAGGTGCTGTTCATGCCTCATGCTCACGAGGCACCTCGCCTCCTTGTGCTTCTTATAGGACCGCCTGCAGCAGTCCATGGACAGGCGCGACCACCACTCCATATCGCAGCGCCTGCATAACCAAATGTCAGCGTACCTGCACACCACCAACACAAAGCTTGGGGTGTTCAGGGATGTGATTATCGAGAAGGACTACAACCCACTCACAGCACACGACAGCACCATCCGCATTGCAACAGGTGAGCAAGCAAGACCAGCAGCTGGGAGCTGTGCATCATAAGGCATAGGAAATGGTGAGAAAGGCGCACCTGTGGGCAACCGAGTGCGTTGATGACACTGGTATCAGCTGGTGGGTCATGGTCATGGTGTCGCTGACAAACTGACACCTGCTATGCTCTGCAGGCGACATCCGTGACCCGCTCAAGCGTGACGTGCTCAAGCCCATGTACGAGCGCCAGCTCATGGGACAGTCGGCGCCGTCCGGCGACCTCAGTCGTGCCATGCTTGACACCAAGCACTGGGGCTCGCTGCTCATCAAGGCAACACCATACGGCCACTGCATGGACGAGACAGGCAACTATGTTTTGCGCCCGGCGTCAAGCAGGTGCTTGGACTCACTGGAGCTGGTGTCAGGGCAATTGCAGCTGCTAGGAGAGCAGTTGCAGCTGATGTTTGATGGGTCAAGGCCGGAACAGGAGGAGCCACAGCTGGTGTAGATGGTCGCCACAGCTTTCAGGGCTGAACGCTATGAAGATCAGTGGTCTGACGCACATGATATTGCCTGGAGTTGCCTTGATTTGCAACACCTAGACATGACCCCAGCGTGCTGCTCATGCTGACGCCTTTGCTCCTTGCAGCGAGCTGAAAGCACGGTCCAGCCGCATCCACATGGACCACTACGACTTCCCCAACCATGACAACCAGGCGGCGATGGTGGAGACGGAGAAGGGTGGGGTGCATGGCAAGGCGAAGCTGGAGGCGCCTGGAGGGGGGCAGCGCACAATGTTTGGTGTCCTGCAACAGACGTGAGTGGGGCGGCGTGTCAGGGACATCCTGCGAGCATGGCTGTGGTGATGTGAAGTTATATTGGCATGGTCTCATGTATCCCTTTTATCCACTGCCTCAACCAGGTGGCGCAACGACCCCACCGCAGCTGCGCCTGACGTGTGGCTTGACCACAAGGGCAAGGCGCTGCCCCCTGGCCCAGAGATGCGAAGGGGCAGGGCCAACTTGAATGAGATCATACAGCAGACCACCAATGCATACGAGGTACGTGTCAGGAGGCGGGCAGTGCGTCCGTGTTCTGGTGGGGGACTTGAATGACCCTTTCTGTTCTTCTGCATCTTGTTGCTAGGAGCAGCACAAACGCAAATCCTTGCCACGGTCTTGCTGAGTATCCAACGCCAAACTTGCGGTACGGTGTTGCAGGATGGGCGCACGCTTGGCGATGAGTGGCTGGAGCGCAAGGGCAAAGCGATGCCTCCAGGGCCAGAGATGAGGCGTGGCCGCACCAACCTGAACGAGGTCTTCCAGCAGAGCAGCAACCCCTACCAGGTATGCAGGGTTTTAAATTTGCAGCAACCAAGGCTGTGGGTTCAAGCGGCAATGGGCGCCTGGGCGCTGAGTAGGGCCTTGCCATTGGTGCATTTGCGCTGAAGCTGCTGATGCAGGATCGTTGCAGACTGCCCTGGCTGGCATCGTCTTTGTCGCAGCATTGCCATCAATTGCTCACTGCACGTCATTTGATGTGGTGGTCTTGTTCCCTTCAGGATGGCCGGACGCTGGGAGATGCTTGGCTGGAGACAAAGGGCAAGCGGCCAGTCGCTGGTGCAGCTGCAGAGGTCACCATTGGTTCCGTCATCAGCAGAATGGACGGGGCCCCAGTGCCTGTGATCGGGGGGAAAATTACAAATGCAACGGGGCGCAGGCATCGGCAAGGGCACATCGTTCCTGACATCACTCTCACAACCAATGTTTGACAGCCCAAACGTCATCCCCTGGTTTGTGAAAAGACGGTGGCTGTCTGGACGATGCTGTGACGCCTGCACTGACAAACTGTTGCGTGTATGCCAAACTGATTGATGTTCTGTTGTAAAGGTCCCTTCCCGCAAATTCTCGGCATGCTTGAACTCAGCATACACATAGCATCTTGGCGCCCTCCAAAAGCAGTAGGTTACCTGCCCTCGCCTCACTGCGCTCGTTGGCTCACACTTTCACGGTTTGCTGCAACATAACCGTCGTTTTGACACCAGCGGCACATTGATGGACAGTCTACGGGCCGCCAGAAATGGCACAAGTGAACCCCACTTCAAACAATCAGATCAACGGCCGGAGGCCCTAAAGAGAGAGAGAGAGATCGTTACAGAGGCCACCCAATCGGGCGGGGTATTGAAGACAAGGGAATGCAATGACCACTCCATCCGAGGGTAACAACCGATGAAGTTACGACATTGCAGGGCTTGTAACCGCCCATGCCGGCACGCGAACAACCACCAAGCACCGCCAACGTCAAAGCTGACCAGGGGCAACACCCCCGCGGGCCAGCGCGCGCCGGCTCCAGAAACACGAGGCTTCT
>JAWZTI010001257.1:0-15082 GCA_039880955.1 Chlamydomonas urium | reverse complement strand
TAGAAGGGCGGCAGCAGGGTGAGGGAGAGGGCGGGCGACAGAGGCAGGGGGAGAAGCCAAGGGAGGTTGATGCAAGCGGCGGCCATAGCGGCGGTGGAGGCGGCGGCGGCAGTGGCAGTGGAGGGGAGGCGGGCGTTGCGGAAGATGAAGGTGCTGGAGTGTCAGGCAGAGGCGAAGTTGAGAGTTTGGGGGGGGGGTCATCGTTGACACACGTAACAGAGGGGCGTGTGTGCAGGGGTGGAGAAGCGCAAAGCCTCGTGTTTCTGCCTATCTTGCAAATGCAAGCAGAGATGGCAGAAGGCAGGGCACGCAGATCCTGAGCCACCTGATGTGCTTTCCATGCTCAGCTGTTACGTGCAGGCAGGGGTGGCAGAAGGCGCAGGGCACGTGGATCCTGAGCCACTCAACGTGCTCTCGCCGCCTACCTTGGCTTTGCCTCCCACGTGCAGGAATAGGTGGCGGTAGGGACGGGCAGGGTACACAACTGTCAGCCGATTGACCTTTCTTTCCTGCTTTGCTGTCACGTGCAGGCAGAGGTGGCGGTAGGGGCAGGGCAGTTGCCCGGGGGGACAGGCAAGGGGCGCGCAGCGGCAGGGGAGGGCTCTCTGTGATGGGGGATGACAAGGCAGTGCAGCTGTGGCGGCGGTGTGTGCAGGAGGGAGGCAGGTGAGAGGTTGTGTGAGAGGTAGGAGAGGGAGAGGAGGCAGGGGAGAAAGGAATGGACTGAGAAGGGGCACAGCAAGTGCAGCAGCTGCTGCATGGAAAGGGCTGCCATCTGCATGCATGATGCCCTACCACACTGTATCATGACATGCTTTCCACATGTTCTTCATCTTCTTCTTCTTCTTCTTTTTGCGGGATGTTTTGTTGTCACCTATCCCTGTGCCACTGACTGCCTGAATGAACGCGTTGCGGATACATGTTACCCTCGTCTCTTTTAGACAGCCCGATCTTCTGCCACATCTTCCTTTACCGCCGCAGGTTTGATGAGTACAACATCGCCACTTTATCCATCAGGCCTAAACAGGAACACCTCCTGCTCCCCCTCCCTTTGCCATTGACTGTATGTGCGCATTTCGATACGTATTCCCCTGCCCTCCTTGTGTAAAAAGATTTCCTGCTGCCTCTCCCTTTGCCGCTGCAGGTATGAGCAGTACAGTAAGGGCGAGCTGAGGGAGCTGGTGGCGTCGGGCCACCCGCTGCCCCCTGACCTGCAGCGGCTGGAGGAGAAGTGGTAGGTGGTGGGGCGGCCAAGTGGTAGGTGGTGGGGCGGCGAAGAAGACGCCCCAGGGCTGCAGGCACACGCCAGCGTACCCAGCTTCCATTTGTTACCTTGCTACTTCAACGTGTGCCACTGTATCCTGCCACGCCACCCACTCACGCACTCTCCCCAGGGCTGCAGACACACACCTCCATACCCAGCTGGGTAAGCTGCAGCTTATGGTTGTTGCCTTGTTACCTCAACACGTGCTTTTGCATCTTGTCTTCCTGCCCACCCACTCAACCCCAGGGCTGCGGGCACGCGCCTGCTCACCTGCATCAAGCGTGGAGACCAGGACAGCGCCCTTGCGGCCCTGGCCTCCTGCTCTCCGGGCGCGGCCTGGTGCAGAGACCAGGACAGCCGGGGTTCCTACCCCATCCACCTGGCGGCTGAGGCTGGCATGGAGCGACTGGTCCAGACGCTGCTGGCCATTCCTGGTGGGTCTTGATCAGGGTTGATCCTTTGCGCCCAGTCGCAACACACCTGCCATCCCCTTTCACTGTTCTCTATCCCCTTGCACACCTTGAGTATCTGCGATGCTCGTGTAAATACCCTGTCATCAGAACTGCACCAGATGTGGTGGCTCCCTGTAACCCCTTCCGTCTGTCTGTCCTGCTTTGTGGTGTACTTCTGTGTTGTTGCTCGCCTTCATTTCTCCCCTCTGCCACTGTTGGTGGCTCCCTGTACCCCCCTCTGTCTGTCTCCCACTTTGTTTTGCCCACCTTTCCCCACTAGGACTCCCCTGCACGCGAAGAGTGCCCGTGTGAGTAACCTGCCGTCGTCATTATCCCGCCACCCCCCCTGTCTGTCTGCCTGTCTGTCTGCCTGTCTGTCTGCCTGTCTGTCTGCCTGTCTGTCTGCCTGTCTGATGCCATGTGTTCTGCATGCAGGTACCGCCGAGTCGCGGGACGCGCTGTACCGTCCCCCGATTGAGGCCGCGAAACGCGCGGGACAGCAGCGTGTCGTGGGCCTGCTGCTAGCGCACGCTGTGGTCAGGCCTGAGCACGTGAGGCACGCACAGGGACCGGGCGCTGGGGGGGGCGACGGTCTCGAGGGCTTGCGTGGCAGTGGTGGCGGGGCAGGCAGCACAGGCAGCAGTGGCAGGGCAGGTGGAAGGGGGGGGCCAGACAGCAGAGGTAGGGAGGCAGGCAGCGGAAAGGGTAGTGAGGGAGCTGCAATCGTCAGTTCTGACGTTGCGACAGGCGGTGTGGCTGCGGCGGCAGACGAGTCATTGTGCAGTGCAGCAAATGGCAGTAGCAGTACAGACCTGAAAGGCGGTAGTAGCGCATGTTGCGGTGGCACGGCTGCGGGCAGCACTGGCGGGGGTGAGTGCGTGGCTGCTGGCGTCGCTGAAGTTGATGCTGCTAGACCAGGGCCAGGGGAGCTGAATGCCACAGCCATACAGGGCTCACCCCGGAGTGTGGGAGGCCCACTGGGTTCACACCTTGGTACCTGTCAGAGTGGCCGACAGGCTGGTGCTGATGCCGATACTGATACTGGCGCTGATGCTGATGTCGTTGATGCCAATGCTGGGTCAGGGATGCTCACAGATGCAGCAGGCGCCCCCAGTGCGGGTCGTGCGGGTAGGGGCTTCCAAGGCAGGGCCGCACGGGGCAGGGGACGGGTATGTTTTCATGAATGAAGCAGGCTCCTTGCGCGGTGATAACTAGGTAGGGCGACTGGTGAGGCAGGGTAGCTGGTCAGCTTATTAGTTAAGCTTGTCAGTGTCTTGTCACCCTGGGCCACCCCAAACACCCCTGGTGTGCAGGCAGTGTCAAGCAGGAAGGACAGATGTGGGTGCGCACAGTGCGGTAGGGCCAGGCTTGTTTGCACGTGCAACTCTCCTGTACCAAGTTGGGCAGCAGCATTGAAAAACTAATGGGAGGCGGCGATCGCCAAGGTGCAGCATGTGCGTGGGGCAGCAGCCGCTTGTGCACACGTGTTGGCTTCCTTTCATCTTGACCCACTGTGAAAAGCAAACAATTTCTTGTCCTTTGGGGGCCCAGTGGACTTACACCATCCACGCTGTCCTAGGCACGAACAAGCAGGTGGTGTGACACAGCATGAATGTTTCCATTGGCTGGACACAAAGCACTGCCATGCGATGAGCAAAGATGCATGTCATTTCAGCATGCCTGCGAAAGCTTCAGTAATACCTTCCTGGCATGCTCACAACTTGTAGGTGCACCTACGCGTGACGAGTCTCTGCCATCTCATGAGGTGCTCCCCAGCCCCTCTTTGCCTCCCTGCCCTTGGCGCAGCCTGTGCTGCGCATGCCCCCACACCCTCGTGCCGCAAATGGCAGTTACTGTGCGGCGCGGCAGGAAACCACCCGCGGCGCCGCTGTGCAGCAGCTCACGCCCCCAGCCCCTCACTTTGCTGAGGTTGCATGCACCTGGCAGCCGGCCGTTTGAAACGTCAAATTGAACGCCCAGCCTTGCGCCAAGCCACGCCCGCGGTGTGGGCGAGGCTTGCAGGCGACGGCGAGGCCAGGGAAGGCAGGGTTGGTCGCGGCGAGGGTTTCACCGCGCAAGCATGTTGACCCTGGCCTGTTCGCAACCTCAGCTGTTAACCCATGGCTCCGCAACCCCAGCTTCCCCCTAGTTATAGGCATGCACACACAAAAGGGCTGCAGCAGCCCTTCAAAGGGCCACAGGCCTTGCGACCTGAAGTGCATATCCCCGTCGTTCGCAGCAAGCAAGTCAGCTGACATCAGTGACGCCTGCGACGCCCTTGCCCTAAAACGTGCTGCCCGCGTAGCTCATAGCAGCGCCAACACAACTGCAAGGAGTGCCGCAGCGCGCCCAACACACAGCCGTTTGCACCCAGCCCACGCGCGCCGCAAGCATGGCAGCCCTTCGCCAGCTCCTGCTGCCGCTGCTGCTGCTCGGTGCGTCCATAGGCAGCAAGGAAACCGCAGAGGCTGCCCCCCCGAGGTGCCGAACTTACCTTGCACGCTGTTGCTGCTGCCGCAGGCCTGGCCACCGGGTCGCGCTCGGGCCCGCTGCTGGCCGCTGCGCAGTCACCCCCTCCAGGTGAGTCAGTGTTGCAAGCTGCAACAGCGTAGCAGTGAGAGCATGGGTGCTGGGTGCAGTCATGCATGCTGTGCCTTTGCATGAGAGGTGTACGTACAAGGCCTTTGCTGCACCCACAGTGCAGAGCAGCCGTCACATTTGTGATGGTGGGCATGTTGGCAGGAGCAGCTGAAGGGTCGCTGCAGTGAATGTGGGGATATGGGGGTCCAGATAGGTGGTAAGGGACCTGTTCCAGCGTTGGTGAGAGGATGTCAGGGGCTGCACGACATCCCGTCCCTCAGAGGAGTTGGGCAGACAGACAGAAAGCGTGGGCAACAGGCAAGATGCAGGGGAACAGGCGCACTGAACATCAGCTGGCAGGCCACAGCCCAGTGCTCTGATCTCAATGCTTTGAGCGCAATTACTTGGCTCTTTGGGCAGGAGCAGGGTTGCGGTAAGAGAACACCCGTTACCCTTGGCAGAAAGACGCAAGCAGATTCACCTCTTTCGTCCCTCCTTCCACACGCGCCCTTGCGCACCTCCCACCCCTCATCAGGTTGCCACCAATTATCGACACCCTACTTCCCCTCCTGTCCCCCCCGCAGTCGCTCCTCCCCAACCTCCCCACGCGCCTCCGTTCACCCTGCCGCCCCTACCGCAAGCCGGCCCAGCGCCCCCCACACCTCCCGCTGGCACACCCCCAGCACCTTGGCCTATCACCATCATAATCAACACCGGCTACATCCTCAACTCACATACGGTGTGCGGACCCCCCTTCAATGGTGAGCAGGAGGGAGTAACGGACCCTGAGTGGCATCTGGACTCACTTCTTGAACGTCGGCTGGTAGTTGCTGAAGTTGTTGAAGCGAGTGTGCTTTTGTCATGGCCATGATCATGGCCCATGGCAAAAGCAGCGGAACTGTAGCAACCACGCAGCACAGTAGCAACCACGCACCGAGCCACCCTCATGCTCATAATGGTACCCACCTGACCTTCCCTTGCTTAGTGATCATGACCAAGTACCTGCTCATCACAGGAGCCTTCCTCCAGCTGCTGCAGCCAGTAAGTTCACAGTGGAGTGTGTGCCAGACTAGACAGCTGTAGACCGCAGTGGGTTTCCATTCAAGCCCCCCCAGGACGCAGCTAGCCTATAGGCTTTTCTTGCCTCCTTTCTGCTTATGGGCACTGTGGGTTGTGCATCAATGAGGAGTTGAAAGTGCTCTTGCAAGCCAGTGTGCACAGCTGGCAGCAGGGGGGAATAGGGGAAAGGCGTTCAAAGGCCTGTTTGCTAGCTCCATCCTTCCCCACGTTTTCCCCACACCCCATACCAGCAGCCCCTGTGTGCAGCTAGCACCAGCTGCAACATGTGGAATCCCAGCTGCCTGCATGTCGCTGCCTTCTCTCCCCTATTCGCTGATTACGCATCCCCACCCCCATCAACAGCCCATTTGCACGCCCGGCTACGAGGGAGGTTTCAACGGCCTGTACGCTGACCTGTCCTTTGCCAGTGAGACTGGGGCTAACATGTTCCTCGAGGCCATGATCACCCGCAATTACTCGGCGCAGATGCTGCTCGACTATCAGGTGAGATAAGGGAAGAGAAAGGAAGAGGGTGCGCAAGGGGAAGAAGCTGTGTCCGCCTGTGCCCCCGTCCCTCCCCTAGGGGATGCGGAGAGGAGGACTCCCGAAACCCTCTGCAACACCTTGTCCTCGAAGGAGGGGGCCTCGTTGTGTCAAGCAGTTGTAACAGCTCAGCTGAGCCTTGCATCCTTCTTCCACCTCTCGTGTGCAGATATCGTGCGGCTACGCATCCATGCAGATCTACAGCGCCGTGTCCCAGCAGGTCACGGTGTGGATGTGCAACCCGGCAGACTTTTACAGCGTCATGGAGCAGAACGGCACCGCGATCCCCACGCCCCAGCTCTGCTGCCCATCGTCGCCCCCATCATCCGTGTCGCCCCCGCCTGCCCCGCTCTCCCCTCCCTCAAGCGTTGGTGTCGGCTGCGTCGGCCACGGCGTCTACCCTGGAGGCGGTGTCGGTTACGGCGGTTACCCCGGCGTCGGTTACCCCTGCCCTGGCACCTATGGCGTCGGCGCCGGCATCCCGCCCATGTATGGCGGCTCCCTCTCCCAGGGCAGCAGCGACGAGGCCTCTCCCAGCTCTCCCGCCTCCGCACCCAGCGGTTCCACAACCCGCCTCATGCCTCGGGGCTCACAGATCAGCCGCATGCTGCTGCAGAGGCTTTGGAGGAAGAGGGCCTAGCCAGTCATACTGATCCACATGCCCCGCCATCAGGGTCAAGGGTGAGAAGAAGAGACATGCACAAACCCTGTGCTGCGCACCTCTACATGGCGACAAGTTGCGCATCAAGGCGTAATAATGCCACCTGCACACCCGCCTATCCCTTGACTCACCCTGGCCATGGCCTGAGTGGCTATGGCCCATGTGTTGCACGCCATCAACGCCGTACTGGTTGGTGCGGGACGTGTGTGGGGAACTGTAGCGCCGCTGAGGGTTAGCACAACCTGGTACATCAAGCGCTGGGATGCCATTAATGTAATGCCCTGTGTGAACATGCGTGTATGTATTGCGTCAAGGAATCTGTATGAACCTTTTACTTTTCAGGACAGCCATTTGGCCTGCATTTTTTGCCTCGGTGTGCTTCGAGCGGAGGATTGGGTCGGCATGCTTGCAGTTAGACTGTCTCTTCCGAATACACCGGATACCTAGGTAGGTAGCTGACCTTGACGCCTTTCCTGTTAGCCTGCACGTCTTCCTTTGCCTACCTCGCCGTCTTTCCAGCAACCCCCGCTGTTCCTCCTGCATTCCTGCGGCTTTCAGTGCAGGAGGAACAGTGGGGGCACAGGCACTCATGTAAATGCTTCTTGATTGCACTCATGTAAACAGGCACTCATGTAAATGCTTCTTGATTGCATGCCCTTGATGGTACCACTGGTCATGGTAGCGGCACAGCGGCACACCTGTACTCTGGAAAGCTGCCATTTACGGAGGACACACCCACCCACACAATGTAAGGAGTGGCACCACGCAGCAAGCCAGCCAGGCAAATCTGCTGCAGCTGTGATGTTGTCTTGAACACATGGTTATTACAATCTGTCCACACCTGCAAAATGGCGTTGCTTTTGCAGTTAGGGACGCTTGCCTGTGGCCCGCTGCTGCGATGGCCTGCGACCCATGCCCCGTGTGTGGCAGCAACTCATTCTTGGATGTTGCTGCGCTAGAGGCGCACGTCCAGGCGCACTTCAGCTCGTCAGAGCACCAGGCGCAGCGCAGCGAGGGCAAGCTGCTGGCAAGCTGCAGCCATGCGGGGTGCAGCAAGCGAGTGAGGTTGTCAGAGCTGGACGAGCACGAGGCAACGCACAGGTGACGTGATGCCAAAGGGGTGCTAAGGCTGTTTCTGTTTCTGTGCAGCATGCATAGATGTTGATGGACGCCTCCCAAAGGGAAACAACAAAAACAGCAAGGAAGCGCCGTGTCGTTGTGGCCAGCCTGTGTGCTGTGCTGTGAAGCCGAGCGGCGGCACATTGGCGATGGGTTGCACGACATGCATTCTGTGCTCAATGCAGCCGACAGCTGACGCCAGCCACCCATCCATCCCTGTGACCTCTGCCCCACTGCAGGCAGCCAGCTGTACTGCCAGCCTCACGTCAGCAGGGCCAGCAGCAGCATCCGCCTAACATGGCACCTCCCCCAGACAGTCAACGCGATCCTCACTTGCCATCACACATTCCAGTCGTTGAACCTGCAGTGGTAACCGGTCGGGGTTCAAATCCACCAGCCACCGGCGGCCTAGGAATTACTGGACGGGCTTCAACTGCGGGTGACCCTACCCCTGCTGCTGCTGCGGCGGCGGCAGCGGCAATGGCGCGCTGGTCGGCAGCGGCAATGACGGCAGCGGCGGCAACGCCTTCACAAAGCACCGCGCCTGTTGCTGCATCGCAGATGTGTGCAAGAGCTGGGCAAGAGCCGCAGCAGCAGGCGGCCAGCAGTCAGCCAGTACCTGCGCAGGTGCAGCGACAGCAGCAGCAGCGGCAGCAGCAGCAGCAGCAGCAGCAGCAAGGGGCTCGGCAGAAGCAGGGTCCCGGTGCGCCGGTAGCGGCAAGCGGTGGCCAGGCAGTGATTGTCATATCTTCTGATGATGAGGACACCAAGGGTTTAGGGAACCAGGAATTAGGGTGGGTAGCAACCGGCAGCCACGCCTCTCCCCATCAGCGTCAGCACGAGCGGCAGCGGCAACAGCAGAGCCAGCAGCAACAAAAGGAGGTGAAAAATCAGCCGTCGGCATTTGCAGCAGGATCGGCGTTTGCAGGCGGGGAGGCGTTGGCAGCAGGGGCAGGCAGGGAGGCAACTGCAGGGGGAGGCGCAGGTGGAGGAGCTGGAGGAGGGCTAGCATCAGAGCTTGTGATGTGCTGCTACTCAGAATGTTACCAGTGGGTGCCGCTGTCTGAGCTGGACTCACATGAGCTCAGCCACCAACTGATGGTGGCTGAGACGGTTGGGGCAGTTGGGGTGGTTGGGGCGGCCGGCGGGGCAGCTGAGCACTTGCATGGCGCTGCCCCCAACGTCAGGGTCGTGGGTGCCGGCGGGGTCGGGGGACTTGCAGAGGAGGGCTGGGGCGAGGGGCTAGGGTCAGGACTTGGGGCCGAGTGGGGGGCGGGGGAGGAGGACGCCCTCATGCAGGAGCTGCAGCTCAGGGCGCTGCAGGAGCAGTCTGACTTTGAGGCGTTGCGCCAGCGGTACGGTTTCTCGCCACGGCAGGACAAGCAGGCGCAGAACAGGCCGCGTGCTGGCAGCTGCTTCTCATGTGGAGAGAAGGACCACTGGGCAAGCGAGTGCCCTAATCACCCCTACGCCTTGAAGCCCTGGCCCGGGCGCCTGGCGGTCGAGGGAGGGGGGACGGCGTTGGTAGCCGCTCAGAAGCCGGATGGTCGGCAGTGGAAGGTGCCTAGCAGCTACGGGGGCAGGAGTGGGGAGGCACCTGGCGCTGGTGCTGATGATGCAGCGGATGTGAGCGTGAGCGAGAGGTTGGGGACGGGTGCAGGGGCGGCCAGCACAAGTGCGGCGACGTGTGCCCCTGAGCTGTCTGCTGCAGCGGCTCGGCACGCCTGGTCAAGGGGGTTGGTACAGCAGCTGCATGATGTGCTGGAGAGGCAGGCAGCTGAAGGCCAGGGCCAGGGCCAGGGTCGGGGATGGGGCCGAGGCAGAGGCAGAGGCCTGGGGCAGGGACAAAGGCAGGGGCAGGGGCTGGCGATTGGCGGTTACGAGGCATACCTCTGTGGTCCTGTACTGCACATGAGCGCGCAGGGTCTGGACAGCGGTTGGGGCTGCGGCTGGCGCAACATCCAGGTCATGGCGTCGCACCTGCTGGTGCGCGACTGCCAGCCGCCGCAACAGCCGCAACACCTCACGCAACAGCCGCAACACTTGTTGCAACAGCTGCCGCTGCCGTCGCAACACCCAAGCCCCGGCCAGGGAAGCGCGCGGGGTGCGCTGTTTGGCGGCTGCGGGTATATTCCGGACATCTGGTCGCTGCAGGCCTGGCTGGAAGCTGCGTGGGCCGAGGGATTTGATCTCGTCGGCTGCGAGTCGCTGGGCGGTCGTATCCAGGGCGACCGCAAATGGATTGGCACGACCGAGGTGTGAACTGGTGTGGCGTTTGTAGAGTATTTTTAGGTGTATGTGGTGCGGCCGCAATTTTTCATGGGCACAAAAGCCGGTGTCCATGCCAGGGGAAAAACCTTTACCAGCTATCTCAGGACCCTGATGTAGCTAACCTTTTGCCTCCTTCGTAATTATGTGCTGGCAGGCGGCGACCCTGTTTCGGTACTTCGGCGTGCGTGCGCAAATCGTTGACTTTGTAGGCAACGGCCTCCCTGCCGCTGCCCAGCCCACCTTCAGACACCTGCCAGATGGAACGGCCTGCCACGACAGGGTGAGGCGCATGCAGAGACACACACACACACATCATTTAACTTTTTAATACACTTTGTTCATCATGCGTACAGCCTGTTAGGCAAACACCTAGGTAGTGCGCATTGCCAGCCTGCTGAATAGGTGGCTGCACTGCCTGCTGAATAGGTGGGTGCACTGCCTGCTGAATAGGTGGGTGCACTGCCTGCTGAAAAGGTGGGTGCACTGCCTGCTGAATAGGTGGGTGCACTGCCTGCTGAATAGGTGGGTGCACTGCCTGCTGAATAGGTGGGTGCACTGCCTGCTGAATAGGTGGGTGCACTGCCTGCTGAATAGGTGGTGCACTGTTTGGTTCGAGCAACAATTTGCTGAGCCCTCGCTGATGCGGAGAGACCTCTGGTTTTGAATAGAGTTGCAATGAAGAAAATACTTGAAGAAAGCGAATGTGCACACTATTGCAGTTCTTGTGCTCATGAGTTGTGTTCATTCACATGCAGGTGGAGTGTGACGAGGCTTGCGCCCCATCATCGGCCCATCCCACAGCTTGTTCATGCCCTCCCTCACACCTCACCTCTGCGTTATGGCTTGCAGGTGGAGTGTGACCTTTGCTCTGTGTGTCCCATCATCGGCCCTCGGTACCACAGCCTCAGCACACCCAACTTTGATCTGGTAAGCTTCCTGTCGCCCTGGGTGTGAACAAGTGTGGACTTTCAGTGCAACACTGCTGCAGCAACCTTGACATAATCTCTCAGTACTGCCTGGCTTGCATGCTGCTCACACTCGTGTTACATTGCTTATGTGTCAACCCTTTCACACAGTGTGAGGCGTGTGTGGGACGCCCAGAGGCACAGGCCCACCAGCCCTTTGACACCATCGGAGCTCATGCAGACTTGTCAGGGGACGTGCAGCAGCCTGACAACAGAGCAGTTGGTGGTGCAGGGGGTGCGACAGCTGGCGGCGACGGGGGAGGAGGTGGCAAGGCGGCTGAGTCTGCGCGCCTGCATTGGCCGCTGGTGCAGTGGGTTTGGCGGTACTTTGCGGGACAGCACGCCCCCACGCGCCACATGCACCCATGTGCCCACGCTGCCAGTGGCCCTTATACTACACACCAGGACAGCGAGTGGGACGGGCCCGGCGGTGGTGCAGACGGCGCCAGCAGCACAATGGCATGGCAGCAGCAGCGGCAAGGAGCTCGGGCAGTACACATGACGGGCCTGCCGCCGCTGTACTTTCAGCACGAAGGCCATAGCAGGACCGTAATTGGCATCGAGAGGCGGCCTGCTGGAGGGGCAGGGAGTGGTAACGGGGCAGGGGTGGTGGGTGCAGGGGGCGAGGCAGGGGCACTGGTAAGGGGGCCCATCGATGCCTGGCTGTCAGGGGTACGGGGCAAGGAAGGTGCAGGGAAGCTGGACGCCAGCAGCGATCCCGGCTCTGATGGACCCTCCTCATCTCATCCTGCGTCACATGTTCCTCGCAAGAGGCCAAACGAGGGCGGCAGGGACGGGGAGGTCGCCGATCGCGGCGGGTCGGGCGGGGGAGCGCAGGCCGGGACAGCAGGGAAGCAGGGCAAGGTGGCGAGGTTCCAGGCGATGCTGAATGCAGGGGCGGCGCCGTCGGCGCAGCAGCAGGCGTGCGAGGATGGGCATGTATACACGCTGCTGGTCCTGGACCCTGGGACCCCCGCGGCAACGCTGGAGGAGGCGCTGAGGTGAGGGACAGCAGGCTCCCTTTGCTCCTGCTGGGCTTGGGTCATGTGACAGTTCACGTCTGTGGCACGTGATGGCTGCGTCACAGCTGCCCTGCTGAGGCGGTTGTTTTGGGCGTTGGGCTTGGGAGCGTGCCAGGGTGTTGTCGAGCGTTGCCTGGCGATGGAATTGGTGCAGTTCTGAGACAGACGAACGGCTATTCTGATAGCAACTGCTCAACTTGGAAGTAACGACAGCTGGTGACGCCGCTGCTGCTGCTGCTGCCGCTGTATGGACAGGAGCGGGAAGGGCTGGCAGAGGCTGCTGCGCCGTGGCCTGCACACCCTGACGCGCCCACAGTACCAGCTGCTGTACGTACTGGATAGCCTGTACAGCCCTCTGGAGCGCGAAGCCAGCAAGGACATGCGTGCCACTGAGGTGGTGCGGCCACCTCGGCAGCGTAGCAACTAGCATGGACATTGCAATCCCACAGTATTCGTTTTGCACCTTCATCTTGAACCTTTTGTTTGTTCATCTCACCGCTGCATCTAGCCTCATTATCCGCAAGTTTTTAGCTCGAGCTCCGGTGCACGGATGAATGCGGTTGGTGTCGGTGTGTGGGCCCTCACCCCCCCGAGTTCAGTGTCCGATGCCATTTTTGCATGCATGCATGTCTCCACGCTCAGCACAGTGCTAGGCCATGTCATGTGAAAGCAGATAGCATCGCACCGTCGTGTGTTTCGTTCGCGAACGAGGAGACACCATGGCTAGGTCTACTTTTGAGGACTTCAAGGTCCTAGGTACACGCCCGATGCGCCGCATCAGCAGCAGCACTTTCCTCAGGAACATCCATGCCCAATTCAGCACGTTTAGTACGCGAGCGGCTGTGATGGCAGCGCACCAACCCCGTGCGTCCCATGTACCGGCCCCGCGCAGACAAAATCGGTTCTGGCAGCTATGGCATCGTCTATAAGGCGTTGCGCAAAGTGGACAGGATGGTGTACGCGATGAAGGAGATCGACCTACAGGGCATGTCTCGCAAGGTGGGGCTGCATGCTGCGCGCACCGTGGCCTGCTGCGCACCTGCTGGAAGCAGCATGATTGTGTCGCTCATCCACTGCGCAGGAGCAAGAGGAGTGCATCAGGGAGACTCGCGTGCTCTCCAGCCTCGATTCCGAGTACATCATCAAGTATTATGACTCTTTCCTTGAGCGGGTGCGCATGGGGCGCATGCCAGGGTGCAGTTGCGGCTTGCAGCGCCCATGCCGACCGTGCATGCGTGCTTGGGCGTCCCATGCACAGGGCAAGCTCTACATTATCACCGAGTATGCGAGCAACGGCAACCTGCACGACTACATCAAGAAGCAGAAGCAGAAGCTGCCCGAGGACCTCATTTGGAAGCTATTCACTCAGGTGCTGATGGTTTGCATGGGAATTCGGCTGTCTGGGTTGTTGCACCTTGCTCTCAACGCCTGACCCCTGCACGCTTGCCTTGCTGCACGGCGCCGCAGATTCTGCTAGGCCTCAACCACATGCATTCGCGCAAGATCCTGCACCGCGACATTAAGACGTTGAACGTTTTCCTGGACGACGGCCTGAACGTCAAGCTGGGCGACATGGGAGTGGCAAAGGTGCGCGCACATGCATTGCCGATCGCCGCCTGGGTCGGAATGCGCAGCCAGAAGCACGCGTGCTGTGGTGCCTACCTGCCACCTGCCCACCCCTGGCGGTGGTCGTGCATGCAGATCCTCAGTGCCAACACCAACTTCGCCAAGACAATTGTTGGCACACCATACTACCTGTCGCCAGAGCTGTGTGAGGACAAGCCGTACAACGAGAAGTCAGACGTGTGGGCGCTGGGCGTGGTGCTGTACGAGTGCTGCACGCAGAAGCACCCGTTCGACGCAGACAACCAGGCAAGCCGGCAGCAGCAAAACAGCAGCAGCTGTGGCAAAGGGTGAAGGACACAGCGCAGCACAGGCCACGTAGTAGTAGCGTCCACAGGAATGGCCGAGGACATAACTTCTCAGCTGGAAAGCAGATGCGAAGAACGCATCCGTTGGCATGGGGAGATGGATGAAGCAAGCACTCAGTCCGCATTCCAATGGCATGCCACAGAGGCTGTACCTGCACAAAGGGTCACACGCACGTGTTGAGAGTGCTTGTGCGGCTGTGGTGCAGACAAGCATGCCTGATGCCTCTGCTCGTGTCTCCCTGTGGGATGCAGGGTGCACTCATCCTCAAGATCTTGCGTGGAAAGTATCCCCCGCTCACAGGCTACTCGCCCGACATCTCAGACCTTGTCAAGCGCTGCCTCACACAGGTGTGGGGCCCACGCAGGTGGTGGGATCAAGGGTACAGCCATGGACAGCCAGCCGTCAGCGCAGCAGCCGATACAAGGTGTGAAGATTGATGAGAGGCTAATTTGAGCGCCTTGCTGGTCTGACACGATGTCACGCCTTTGATCCTCTTCATTCGGCTCGCCTTGCGTATTGCAGAACGCGAACCGACGACCCAACACGTTCAAGCTGCTGCTGCTGAACAGCCTGCGCCAGAAGGCGGAGGAGCTGGGCATGCCCATGCCTGACCAGACGACGTTGATAGCAACTGCCGAGAAGGTGGCACCCAAGGTAATCTTCAGGCCCCTGGCGTAACAAGCGAACCTGGTTAGTGGACGCAAGGTTTTGTTAGTTGAGAAAGCATGGGCCGCAACTCATTGGAATGGTCTAGAAACAGAAGCCTATTAGCTTACGGATGTGCGCACCTCCCCATCAGACAATCCGGTTGCTGTCACTTGCGGGCTCTCAGGAAGCAAGACAGCAAGACAGCTGCTTGGCTTTCTCCCATTCAGTCCTTTGCCTCTGCTGCATCCCCCACCACTTGCCGCCACCCTCAGTGGCCATACAAAACAGCACCAGCCCACAAGTGCGCTCTGGCGCGCCATGCATGCATGCGCATGAAACACGCTCATATCACCCACTCACTGCATGCTGCTAGCATGTCACACCTCCTCACACTTGCGCTCTGGTCTGGTTCCTGGCTCCTGTGCAGAGGCCCCAGTCATCGCGGCCGCGGCCGCCAGCAGAAGCCGGGGATGCAGGAGCAGAGGATGCAGCACCAGCGGCAGTCAATGCAGCAGCGCTGGGCTCGACCATGCCGCGAGGACGGGTGCGTGGGGCAGGGGAGCTGG
>JAWZTI010001256.1:0-15085 GCA_039880955.1 Chlamydomonas urium | reverse complement strand
GCAGTAGAGACTGCTTTTTTCTATGCCGCAGGTCAGGTGTGGCGTAGGGGACCGCGCACGCACGCTTTCGTCCCAAGCTAACCTAGGCTTCAGCCGGGGTGCCTGATTTCGCCTGTGATCATGGAGGCAGCTTTTCTATGCCCAACTTGAACAACTTGAGCCTTTTTGTTGGCCTAACAGTGTAGGGGGTCGTCATACTTATGTGGCGACCCCGGGCCGCTGACGAGCCTGTAACACCACACACATGAGGGACATCATGCACGCGTCAATGGCATCTACTGCCAAGCCTGGCAAGCAAGCGTCAAATCCGCTGACGGGCCTTTGAGCAATGGCCTCCTGCACCGCAGCACTCAGCTCGCGCACGGCGAGGTGAAAGTGGCGCTCAAGTATCGACGGGGCCTTCTCTACAACAACCGGCTAGCCTTCAAGTGGGGCATGGCCCAAAACATACTGTGCCCCCTCTGCGGCAATGGGGATGGCGGCACGCACATGGTGAGCGGCTGTCAGCACAGCAGCATGCAAGGCATGTACACAGAGAGACACAACTAGATTGGGCGCATCATTATCAGAGCCATCATCAAAGGCGACAGGGGGGGGGGAAGATCTGCAGCATGGACCTGGGATCGGGCGATAAGGCAGCAGCAGATGGGGTTGGCATCCATGTGCCCCGCTTTGTTCCCCCGGAAATCCTCTCCCTCCAAGCCCTGCACAAGCTCAAGCCGGGCGTCTTGATGGTCAGCGGCATCATGGTGACGTCTCCAGCCAACCGACAAGTGCACATCGTGGAGCTGAAGTGCTGCCAAGACACAAGACCAGAGGCACCATTACAGCGCGCCACAGAGCAGCAGCTCACAGCTGCAGGCTACAGTGCTAGCAACATCCACATAGTGCCCATCTTGGTAGGCGTCTTAGGCACCATCTACCAGCTGCATCACCTAGAGGCATTACATAAACTAGGCATCAGCCGAGCCAATAACCGGCGTTGCGCCAGCAGGCTGCATGAACAGGCCATCAAGTGCATGCACAGCATCGTGACCATCAGGCACGCCCTAGCGCACTCTAACTCTTTACATACTCAACAAAGCAGTGGCCACAACCGTCCTCCCCACCCTTACCCACCCTAGCCAGCCTCTAGCCTGGGGGCGCCTGCCAGGGCAGTGTCCCGACATGGCCCAGGGAGAGGCTTGGCGAGCTGTAGCTGTCACCTCTCCTGGCGGTAAGGTGTGGGGGCAGGTCCTCCTGCGGACCATTCCCTTCCTCAACTCACGCCCAATGGCGTAGCTCTTTCTTTCTTTCTTTTCTTTCAGCGCAGATCAAGATCAGCGCACATCTGCTGTAAGGAAGGAGGCTCTCTGGCCTGGCCATGCATGGTGCTGCACGTGCAGCAAAACCTGACAGCAGGTCAAGCAGGCACGCAGGCACACGACATGTACCATGTGCACACGTGGTACACGCACGTGCATGCCCCATGCTTCACTGATCATGCTGACGGTCTAATACTCTTTGAAACCAAGCCGTCCGTCTTGTGTTCATGCGTGCGTGTATGTGGGAGAAACATGCTTGCACATGTGCTTGTTCTTTTACTGCCGCCACTGCCACCACAATCCAACAACCAGCGGCTCATGACTGCAGTCACGTGACCTTCACCAGCTGGTACCAGTGGCTTGTACTTTGGCAAGTATTGACACCTCAACGCAGTCATGCCATGGGTCAGCCAGTACTGCCAGGCCATGGCCAGTACAGAAGTGGCTCGGCCATGCTCAGATGCAGTGCAAAAGGCAGCCGCTGGCCGCCCTTTAGCGCCTCGCAGAGGCTCAAGCTCAGGCCTGCATAAGCCTGCATGTACCTTCAAAGGAACCAAATTAACTGCACTCAGGCACCTGCAGGCCTGCCATGGTGCCCTTAAAGGGCCAAGTTGCAACAATTGTGGCGACTGCAGGTGTTTGGCGCAGACCGTGGCTGCAGCTGCTCACACCCAGGTCACACCTAGGTGGCTGCAGCTCCTCACACCTAGGAGGCCTCCAGCTGCAGCTGCCCAACCAGTACTCAAACCCCCAAAGCCTGCTGGCCTAGCTGGCCTAGCTGACCAGCGCTAGCGTCATGCCATTCTGCAGTGCCGGCTGGCTGCAGTGTTGGTGTGCACACCACGTGGCCACAGCGCTGGCCAGCCTAGCCATATGCATGCATGGCCACGGTGCAGGGGCAGCAGCGGGGTAGTGGTGCTGCAGCGGCCATGTGCCGCACCTGGCACTGCTTCCCAACCCAACCCCCATGCCCCAGAGGGGCGTTGTCTTTCTTTCTTTCTTTCAGGGGCCCCTGAGGCCCTGGGGCCCGGGCAGCAGCGCTGCAGGCCTCCTCGGAGTTGCTGCTAGCTTGCGAGACTAGGATGCAGGACTAGCAAGGCATCATGAGTTGGCTGATCAGCCAGTGATGCAGCACCATATGGCGAGTTTCAGATTCGAACCTGCAGATATTTCAACTCAGCTTGCGCGCTACTGGCCAGCTTGGATACCACGGTACCAAAGTGTGTGCGCCGATGTTGTGGTAGCTACCACATGTGTGCAGCATCACCATGGCGATCTTCAGGAAGCTTCTTGCCCGATCCCCTGACGGTACTGCACAGGGCACCGCACGCAGCTGCAGCTGCAGCAGATCAAATGGCCACACCTGTGCGCCCTTTTCGATGTTGGTACCAGAAAATCCTGCCCTCGTTTTTGGGCAGGGGTCCTATGCGCCCTAGCGGTGCCCCCCAGGACTGTAAAACACACTACTACTAGCAGCGTACAACTTGCAGAAAGCCCCAGCCTCATCACCCCACGCGTACCATCACCCCAGCGGGTATTACGTAGTTGGCCTGCAGTACCTGCAGGTACAGCTGTATGGTCCGAGCATCACTGGCAGTACGGAGAGCCTCAAGTCACTGGAGCCCAAGCAACGTCACCGCTGTCTCCCCCCCGTACGACAAGTACGCAGTCACTGCTGGATCGAAGCAGCGGGGGATATTGCCCGTGCAGCCATGTGCAGCTATAGCTGCCAGAGCTTCCTGGCAAGAAATCTGCTGCAGAACTCGTACTGCAGACACTGGAAGCTGCAGCACCGGAACCAGCGGGTGGTACTCCCGGTTTGAGCACCGCCAGTGGTAATCACATGCTGCTGCGCAGCCGATTGGAATCACAATATTGGCTACTGCGCTAGCTGCACTGCTGCGCTGCCATGAATGATGCCACTGCCGCTGATGCCGCTGCTTCTGCCGGCGCCGCTGCTTCTGCTGCTTCTGCTGCGCTGCCACCGCTGCCGCTGTGCATGCTGCCGTTGCTGCTGCTGTGGCTGCCTGCTGCTGCTGCAGCAGCTGCGGGCTTGCAGATCTGGATCATAATCAGGTGCAAGCATGCCCTGCTGCGCAGCAGCTGCGACGACCGCGGTAGACATAGCCTCAGGTGCAGGATCCAGTCGATCAGCTGAGGACGTCCTCAGCAGGACCTGCCGGCTGCTTCAGCTGCCGCTTGCAAGCGATTGCTCAGCCAGCTGCGAGCTCGCTTGGGCAAGCAGTCAGGCGCACGCGGACATGAGTGTGTGGTAGTGGCTGCACCAGTGCAGGTGACGAAAATTCCGATGTGGACACTGGAAATTCTGGGCCTGACGTCACGTGCTGAGACCTGCTGATTGACGCCGCAGGCGTGGGAGAGAGCGGAGCCGCTCTGCCTCCGCTGCGGCCACAAGCCCCCCTTTACAGCCTCCCCGGCCGTTGACAGCCTCCCTACCGCGGTAACCTGCAGGGCCAAAGCTATAGCGGCTGGCCCTCGACTGGAGCGCAGCAGCTATCGCTGATAAGCCTTGCTAGGCCTCGGCAGCTGCAGGGGCCTGCAGGTACCACAGCTGCAGATGCCTTGAGGGCTGCAGCATTGCACCGGTCACTGCAGCTGCATCGCGTCCGGCTCATCCCTGTCGCCTGCTACGCCTGCTGCATACTGCCCTGCTGCCCTGTCACCGGTGCGCGCACCCACAGCCGCTCGCCCCTGCGCCTCCAACTTGGGGCGCCGGGCAGCACCATGGCCATGCTACGGCTGGTGCTGAGGCAGGTGTTCGGGAAGGCTGCCAGTTTGAAGTGGGTCGGGCAGCTCCTGCTGCTGCCGTCGCCGCTGCTGCGGCGATGGCTGCTGCTGCTGGTCTGAAGCGCTGCTGCTGCCTGTGACAACTCCCTGTCCCTCCAGTACCTCCAGCCTGTCCTGCGGCTGCTCATACGGTGCACCCGCAGCCCCTGCCGCAGCCCCAACGCCCTCGCTGACGTAGGACGTTGCCCTCGCTGACATGGGCGGCGCAACGGCACCAGCTGAAGGGCCCAAAGGCATGCCGGCTGCCACCGCCAGCTCTGATGCAGCTGCCATTCCGATTGCGGAGGAGGGCTGCTGCTGCTGCTGCTGCTTCTGCTGCTTCTGCTTCTGCTTCTGCTTCTGCTTGGCGCGGGATGCAGCGGCGGCGGCGCGCTCTGCCTCTGCCTCAAGCACGTGCGCACAGCGCGAGAACACGTCCAGCAGCTCCAGCGGCGAGGGGTAGAACTGCAGGCAGCAGCAGCAGGGCACGAAGCAGGGCGGCAGATCAGGCGGATGGGCAGGCGCAGATCTGGATCATCCGATGCATGACGCTGAAAGCGGTTTGACTTTGAATGGGGACCTCCTCGAATATCTCGAGTAGGCCGCACCATGGCTGTTGGTCAGCCCTTGATAGGAAGCACATTTGCACAAAGAAGGTCAAGCCTACTCATCAGGCTAGCCTTGAGCTTGTTCATCAGACCTGCTGATCAGGCCTGCTTGTAGAAAATGTCAGCGCTGGAAATCCAACACTAGCGCTGGCCGACTTGGGACAGGTGCCCTTGCGTTGCCCCCCCCAGAATGTGTAGCAAGCTACACGGCAAAGGAGGTTCTCACCTCCAGAGCCATCGACACCATGACCTCCGGCGGTATGATGCGGCTGACCTCATTGCAGAACCAGTTCCTCAGCAACTGCCGACGCCTCAACAGCTCCTACGCACACAATCATAAGCGTGGTACACAAACACAAGTCATGGGGGCTGGTCGGTTTTCAGGACAAGGTGCAAAAATCCTGGATCCTGGAAAGGTTATCAGCAAGCAGCAGGCATCACAGGGATCGTGCATGTGTGTCCCCAGGACTGTAAGACACACTACTATGTGGGAGGCATGTTTAGCGCTGTTACCAAATATCTAAATGCAATCCAAATGTGCCTCAAGGTGAGGGTAAAGTTGATACGCCCTGAGGCGTGGATTAAGGAAACCCTCCCCGGGGGGGGGGCGTGAAGGTCAAGGTAAAGGTGATGCGCCCTGAGGCGTGGATCAAGGAAACCCTCCCAGGGGGGGGGCGTGAAGGTAAAGGTAAAGGTGATACGCCCTGAGGCGTGGATTAAGGAAACTCTTAATGAGGCGTTAAGGAAACCCTCGCAGTACGAGGAAAATCTACCTACCAACCGCGCTGGGTACGTGTTGTCATCACAAGGTAGCATACATCATGCACATAACACTACAATATGCTGAGATACATTACACATACGTATCCCCTACAGCTGCCCTCACACGCCTCACCTGCAGCTGCGACGCCAGGCTGTCGATGCTGTCGATCATGGCCTCCAGGTTCACACTGTACGGCGCCTCCTGCACCGCCGACATCCCTGGCCCCGGCCCCACACCCCCGATAGGGCCAGTGTGGGCGGGTAGGCTGGGTGGCGTCAGAGCTCGAGTGCTACTGCCAACCTGGGCGGCCGCAGTGCCTATGCTGGCCGGCGCCAGCGCCTCATCTATGGCCATGGGGTCGCCGCCTGCTGCCTCCCATCTCAAGCTTGCACACCTAACACCTGCAGAGCTCCAAGGCGCTCTCTCATCCGCCCCCGCCGCCCCCGCGGCGGCAGTCGCCGTCGCCCTTGCCAAGCCGCCTGTGCCAACTCCACGCACACGCGCCCCCATGGGGGCCACTGGCAGCCCTGCGTCACCCGCTTGCAACTGTGTGTGCAGCGTAAGCGAGGAAGCAGCGGCAGCTGCGCCGCCATCACCGCTGGCGCCGTCGCCGCCCGGACCAGCTCCCTCAGCCCCCACGCCTGCGGCAAAGCCCTGGCGCAAGCTGGCCAGCACCTCGCTCGCCTGACTCTCGAGCAGCTGCTGCTCCAGCGCGTCTCGTCGAACCCTGTCATGTGCAGGGTCCATGCCACCTCCCGACTGCGGCCCCCGCTGCTGCTGCTGCTGCTGCTGCTGCTGCTGCTGCTGCTGCTGCCGCAGGAGCCTGGCGGCGTGTGCAGGCGCATCCAGCGTGCCAGGTGCGGGCGCAGACACCAGCACCAGCTGGCCATCCTCCCTCTTGACCTGCACCAGCTGGTGCGCCCTAAGCCCGAGTGTTTCCAGCCCCTCGCCAGCGGCAGCGCCTCTGCCACCGGCACCGCCGGCTGCTGACGCTGACGCTGCAGCCGCACGTTCCTCGCCGGGCCTCACCGCTTGCGCGTCCCCGGCGCCGGCGGGCTGCCCCATGGCCCCGTCATACAGCCGCTCAAGCGTCGCCGTGGCTGAAATAGGCGCCGACGCAGGTCCCGCGGGCCTGGAGCGTGCATGGTCGCCGGCGCTGGCTGTGCCTTGCATGGCTGTGCCTTGCATGGCTGTGCCTTGCATCCGGGGACTGGCTGCGCCTTGCAACCCAGGCGTAGCCGTGCCTTGCGAGCGGGGCTGCCCTGACGCCTGCGCAGCACCAGCAATGCCCTCGGCCGCACCGCTGCCGGCAGTGCCTGTTGTATCGGTACCGGCAGTACCGCTGCCTGCGCCGGCGGGCGTGACTGGTCGCGCAACCGCCGCCGCAGCCGCGGCCGACGCCCCTCCGACCCCTTCAGCCGCTCCGCCGCCGCTGACGATGCCGCCGCACATGCGATTGAGCTGCAGGCTCAGCTGCTTCTTCTGGCGCTCGATGCCTGTTGTCTCCAGCTTCAGCAGCTGCCAGGCTACCAGTGTGTCCCGGACCTGCTGCCCGTCCAGCTTGCAAAGGTGGGCCCTGAAGCGCTCCGCCAGCCTATGCGAGGAAGTTGCGAGGGTTTGCATGCAGGGTGGTCTGCTACTTAGTAAGCGGAGGTGCAGGGGGAGCTTTGGATAGCAGCAGTGCGTTTGTGAGGGCACGCAGCACGACGTTAAACTGCTAGAGTGTGCAGGAGTACCCTGGTACTTTTCCAGAGGTCACGAGTTCGATTCCCATTGCGGAAGGAGCTTGCTTCGATTATGGTTTCTAGACTTCGGGTGCCCTGCTTGCGGGGAAGGCCTTCGAGCCACTTTCGGTCATGAGCCTGTAAATCCTGGCCCATTTGGGACAGGGGTTGTATGCGCCCTCGCGGTGCCCTAAACAACTGTAACTCACACCACGCAGCAACCCTGGCCAAAGCGAGCTGGATACCCTGGTACCGACACCGAAAGCGGCTCATATATAGTATGCACTGGGTGCCGTGCCCAGCTTAGAGGTCTGAGATGCATTCCAACATCAGACGCCCCTGTCTTCATCAATTGCAAACCATCAATTGCAAACCAATGTTTCAACGCCCAGCTAAGCTTAGCTGAATGCCCCGCATCCCAAAAGCAGCCTCACATCTCCGTCATCCATGCTGGGCCCAGCTGAGTGCGTTGCGCCTCAAAAGCAGCCCTGCCTGTCATCCATGCTATCCACGCCCGTCTACCCAGATGCATATGCAGGATGCATGTGCAGGATGCATCCTGTACACCTCAGTGCTGATGAAGATCTAGAAGAGCAGCCTCACCTGTCTTCATCCACGCCGCTTGCCTCCGCCAATGACTCCATGTCGTAGCTGCTGCGCTGCTCCTCTGCCTGAGGGTTGACCTCGCGTATACCCCGCACCACGTCCCGGTAGTCATGCAGCAGCTGCGACAGCTTGGCGCGGTTGGCGCTGCCTGCACGTGTGCACACCAGCAGTGGCACAGCGCAGGTGATTGGTCAGCAGGTGATGCGGTGATAAGCCCTGAGGCGCATGTAGGAAAGCCTTAAAAGGAGAGCCTTAACAGTAAAACCTTGAAAGGAAAGTCTTATCAGGAAAGCCTTATCAGGAAAGCCTAAAAAAGAGGCCTTAAAAGGAATGCCTTGAAATGAAAGCCTTATCAGGAAAGCCTCAAAAGGGAAANCCTTAAATGAAAGCCTTTAAGGGAAAGCCTTAAAAGGAAAGCCTTAAAAGGAATGCCTTAAAAGGAAAGCCTTGTCAGGAAAGCCTTAAAAGGAAAGCCTGATCAGGAAAGCCTGATCAGGAAAGCCTTTAAGGGAAAGCCTTAAAAGGAAAGCCATAAAAGGAAAGCCTTATCAGGAAAGCCTGATCAGGAAAGCCTGATCAGGAAAGCCTGATCAGGAAAGCCTGATCAGGAAAGCCTTGAAAGGAAAGCCTTAAAAAGAAAGCCTTATCAGGAAAGCCTTAAAAGGAAAGCCTTATCAGGAAAGCCTTGAAAGGGAAGCCTTATCAGGAAAGCCTGATAAGGAAAGCCTCCTGCAGGATCCCGGGCCTGGAGTCAAAAACCGTAGAAAGAAAGAAAGAGCTACACCCTTGGGCGTGAGTTCAGGCAAGGAATGGTCCGCAGGCAAGACAAAACCGTATTTGAGCAGCGGCGTTGATGCTGGGCTAGCTGGGATGGCCAGCAAGCTTAAGAGCGCAGCTATGGCAGTGTATCCTGCTGCAGCAGGGTTCTCGATTATGCAAGGAATGCATTTGCCATATGGCAATTCTGGCCGGTGCATGCATGCATGGCCATGCATGGCCATTCTGGCTGGTGCACTGCACGTGACTGGCGGCTGCTGGCTAATAAACGGATCCGTCCAGAGACAAGCCAGCTGGCGGGGCTGCAAGGAACATTACCCTGCCGCCATCAACAACTACCAGGAAATCCTCTGCCCCCCAAAAGGTTCAGAAACACTGAAAACTGTGGAGAAAAAGGCCATTAGAAGCCTGCGTTCATGCTTGTGTTTGGTTCCCTTCATTTCAAATGGCCACACCTGCGGATGTTTGTACCAGGAAGTCCTGCCCGTTTTGGGGCAGAGGTCCTATGCGCCCTAGCGGTGCCCCCCAGGACTGTAAAACACACTACACTTCTACTACTACTAGTACTACCAGTACAGCAGTGTTGTGCTGGGCTGCTCATGCTCCAAGCTGCCATATTGTGCCTTGCATATAGCACGCTTGCTTGAGCACCCGCGGCTCTACTGCATACTTTAGCTGCCAAACCCACAACCCATTTGGGTGCTGTACAGACATATCCTGATCAGCTGCTGTGCGACATGCGACCTGCGACATGTAATGACGTGTCCTCACCTGCGCCAAACGCCGTGATGGATGGCAGCAGCAGCGCAGCCTTCTGCAGGAACTGGCGGTGCAGCAGCGCCGCCTCTTGGGGCTGGAGCTCCTGTATGCGCTTGGTCCAGACTTCGTCCCAGTCTTTAGGCTTGGGGAGGGCGTCGAGGTTGACCTGCAGTGCGGAAGGAATCAAGGCAGCAGCGTCAGGGGCAGCAGCAGCAAGTATTGTCCACAGGAGCTGATGGAAAGAGTGATTCCAGGATTCACAAGTCTGCCTCAAGTCAAGGGGGCTGTACTGCAATAAGCTGACGTCGACCACTTGTCAGCCTACACGCTGAAAATTGCCTCAGTATACTGCCACAGTACATACTGCCTCGTGAGCTGGTGCACCGTTGCAGCGGCTGCTGCAGAGCCACCTGGCATGACCTGTCTAGACCTGGCTGACGCTGTCCTGCAGGAATCAACCACAGTACCGCCAGTACTGCGGTATCGCAGCTGCAGGCCCAGCGCCCAACTTCCGTCAACCAGCACCGCTGCAACTGCAGGCTGTGACTCTGCCACTACAAGGCTCGTCCCTTACACAGCGGCAAGGACCCACGCACAGCGCTTTGTTATGAGCAACCGCTGCTGGCATAATGCCGCTGCATGCAGCTGCTGCGTCTCCTGCAGCTGGGAACCCAGAGCAGCCCATCAACCCACAGCACACCGACCGGTGGGTACCCATTGCCTTCCAAGCCCATGCCTGACCTGTGCATCTGCCGCTGGTTGCGTGCTCGTTTGGTTTGGTACAGGGCCTGCATTCGCTGCGGGTCCCGATGCTGCTATTTCTCCTGCTTTGCTGCCATGCTGGCGGTCTGACTGGCTGGCGATGCTGTCCTCCAAGCTCCTGCATGCATGCAGTGCATGTCACCATACAACCGTTGCATGTCACCATGCGCAATGCAGTGCCTGCCCAGGTGCATGAGCTATGCATGTGGCCTGGCTAACACGTCCAGCGCCAGGCATTGTCAACCCATTGACCCAGCGCCCCCAGCTGCAACACCTGGTTAAATGAAGAGCTGCGTGTAATGCTTGCGACCTCTGACTCCCGGCAATCGCTCAAGACTTAACGCCAGCATCCCAGCAGCACACGCATGCGCACCTGTTGCGTGCGAGCAGCTCGCCGTGCAGCTGCAAGGCACGGTCCAAGTCTGCGGAGATGGTATGGGCCTGCTCCTGCAGTGGCCCCACCTTCTTGCGCAGGTCCCTTGGCAGGAAGCAACTCGCAAGGTCGGCCAGGCCACGCATCACATCGTCCCTGGACCGGCACAAGCCTTGGAGCTGCGGAGGCGCGGCTGCGGCTGCAAGGGCTGAATCGGCTGATCGCGCTTGCGGTTGACCGTGCGCCTGCGGCCCAGGCGCTGCGTCGGCACCATCTGTCGCAGTGGCCAGCCCACGAGATGGCTGCAGCACCTCCTCGGCTGGCCGCATGGGGCACCCTTGCTGCCTGCTTCAGGGCCAGTCAGACAGCCAGTCCCTGGCCATTGCTGGCACAGTGGCGACCCCGCTCTGCAACTGTGCGATTTGGGATAACTAAGAGTCGGTCTAGCTTGAAATTTCGTCTCAGTTCAGAGAGGCACTGCCCTAAGGAAACCCCTCCATTCCTGCCGCGGCCTTTCCTGCCTGCCGTGAATGCCGAGTGGTGCAGAGCTACGCTTACGCCATGCATTGCGTGCCCCGCCACCGCAGGCAAATCATCGTGACGCGACTTGGGCGTGGCTCAAAAAATTACACGCACAACAATGGGCAAAACAAGTGCCCAAACTCTTTTGCTTGCGTTTCTGCAGCCGCGCCCTGGCTTTTGCACTGCGTGCGCCGAAGCGCTGCGGGCTTGTGGCCGCAATGCAGCAGATATTACACCACTGATAATTCGCGCAGCACAAAGTTCGCCCTCGCTCCTGGCCGCGTGCATGCGATGAGTAGACGCTTGGCGCGCCTGCATGCCGGCGATGACCGTGTCATGGCCCCCCAGCTGCAATACATGCAAGTGCCAGCACAGCAGGCAGTAACTCGAGCACCTGCAAGAGCAGGCCGGTGGCCGCCATGCCCTCGTGTTGCTGGCACTTGCATGAAGGTACTGATACCCTCATGCTGCTCATTCTCAGGCTGATCTGTACATGGTTAGCCACGTGGACGTTGCGACGCAGCAGTTGCAGCAGCCGTTCAACGCAAAATTTACACCTGCACCTACAGAGATTCCCCTGAGTCAATCTAGACAATAGGCTTAGCAGGACCTCTTTTTCAACGCACACCCTTTGCTCTTGCAAGACAGGGCTTCAAATGCCTGCTACCTGCAGCTGTCTGCCTAGCTAGGCTATAGCCTGCCCTCACTTCGTTATTTTCTGCCTTCCATGCAACCTCCCACTTGCAGGGCTGATCTTGTGCGACTTTGCGTCGTCAGCAAGGAGAGCCTGTGCGGTCAAGCCTGACTCAAGCGGCAAAAAGCCTCTTCCTGCCGTAAGGCAGCGGCAGCAGCAGCAGCGGCGGCGGCAGCAGCAGCAGGGGCGGCGGCAGCAGCAGCAGCGGCGGCGGCAGCAGCAGCAGCGGCGGCGGAGGCGGCGGCGGAGGCGGCGCAGGTGGGACGGGGGTGGAATGAGCACCTGCGGCAGCACTTCAACGAGCACATGCTCAAGTGGCCACTTGAGAGCAGATGAGATGGCCGAGGAGCGGAACGGGCAGCTGCAGCAGCTGCAGCACCCTCACTTCAGTTGCAGCACTTGAACCAGCACTTGTTCGATTGGGAGAAGGTGTGGAGGCCCAGGGGGGGACGGAACGCTGCAGCAGCACTCATGCAAGTGGGCGCAGGTGCGGGGCGGGGGGCAACGGGAAGCTGCAGCAATACTTCAACCAGCACGTGTTCAAGTGGGCGCAGGTGCAGGGGCGGTGGGGGAGGGGGACGGAAAGCTGCGGCAGCACTTGAGCCTAGGATCAAGCCCTTCACTTGAGGCCTTCACTTGAGCCTAGGCTCAAGGTCTTCATGTGTTCACCACCTGAGCTGAGCCCTCGGGAACCCCTTTGACACCCTTGCTGCAAACAGGTGCTTTCACTGGAAGCCAGCGCCAGGAGGTCATGCGGGGACGCAGTAGGCGCAGCGGCGGCGACAGCAGCAGCAGCTGAGGAGTGAGGCAGGCGCAATTCACCTTGGAGTGCAGCTGCCGCGGCACCGTTGGTTGCCTGGTCTACCTGGTCGCCATGGTGGCCACCTGATGAGGTCTTAAGCTCAAAGGTTTAACCGCTGGGCAGTGGCCCTGGCGGTACCTCAGCACCTTGCCTACGTTGCCTACGCTGCCAGAGAATTGTGCAGCTAGTGCAGCTCCCCTGCTGCGTGCACGACACCACCATGTTCACCTGCTGCATGCAAGACGCCACCATGTTCATCTGGCCAGGCTTACCACCCGCACACTGCTGGTGGCACCATAGCTCAGCACCTTGCCAGAGGACTCTGTAACTCACAGGCTGGGTGCATGGTGCACCACGTGGCCACCTGTTGACCACTTTGACTGCTGGCCAGTGGCCCTGGCGGCACCTCAGCTTGTGAGAGAACTGTGTAGCGACCCCTGCTGGACCCAGACAGGGCTGAGAGCAGGGCTCCTGGGCATTGGTTGCCCTGGTGGCCACCTGTTGACCACTTTGACTGTTAGCCAGTACTGGCACCACTGGTGGCCCTGGTGGCACCTCAGCTCAGCACCTTGTTAAGAGGACTGCGCACCTCACCTGCTGTGTGCATGACGCCACAGTGTTCACCCAGTGACCAGCAGCTGATCAGCTGCGGTGCCACCCGTTGCGGTACCACGTGGTACCGCAACTGGTGCACCAGCTGCGGTACCACCAGCTGCGGTACCACCAGCTGGAGTTGTGACCCACAACCCGCTCACTGCTGGCGGCGCCGCGGCTCATGATCAGCACCTTTGCCAGAGGAACTGTACTGTGAGTGCAGCTCCCCTTGCTGGGTACAGGAGGGCTGAGATCTGGGCTGCTGGGCATAGGGATGCAGGCAGCGTTAGCCGCGCAGGGCTGGCTGGCTGGCTGTGCACTTATCCTTCAGAGCAACCCATCGGATGCAAAGCGGGGGACTGATTCCACACTATGCCATCAGCAGGGCGTTGAACAACCCCAACGCGCGCAGCGCGCTCTGACAGAACCTCTTTCTTCGGCTGCAAGCCTGTTCGCCATGTACGCCCTGCGAAGCAGCCCCGCGCCCGCATCGGCTCAGTGCCGAAACATCGGAGTTCCGGGGAGATCGCCGGCGTTCGCAGCCGTGCACCGCGGCCGCAACGGTCGCCGCAGTGCCGTGCGTGTGTGTGCCGAAAAGGTGCTGTCCGGGGGCGCTGCTGCAGGGGTGAAGCTGGGGGGCAGCGGCTAGGGGAGCCCTTGTTGCCAAGGGCCACATGGCGCTGGCGCCAGCTGCCAGACAGGCAGTGGCGGGTCTGTGGCGCCAGTCGCATCTATCGCAGGGCAGTGGTGCTTTCCATCAGCGACCGACAACGCAGCGCAGGTGCAGCTGGCTTGGGCCATGAGACGTCCGAAGCTGGCCACCATAGTGCCAACTCATTGCAGTCCATCAGGACCTTTAATAAGTTACAAGTCGAGACAGATGTTGCTTTGCCTCAATACCGGGCCGCCCACCCAGGTCTTGTCCTGCGTCCTAAAAAAAAACATGTGCTCAGGTGGTGGGCATTGACTTGGGCACCACCAACAGCGCTGTGGCGGCCATGGAGGGAGGCAAGCCCACGATCATCACCAACGCAGAGGGGGGCCGCACCACGCCCTCGGTGGTGGCCTTCACCAGGAGTGGCGACAGGCTGGTAGGGCAGGTGAGGCTTCGCTGGGGCTGGGAGCGTTGGGGGCGCTCACAGGCATGGTGCTGGTGCATCTGAGGGAGGCCGCACCACGCCCTCGGTGGTGGCCTTCACCAGGAGTGGCGAAAGGCTGGGGGGGCAGTTGAGATGTGTGTGTGTGTGACTTATTTGCTGTTTACAGACTGCTGCACCACACGCACCTGTAACTCTCTGCACTTTGATTAATAAGTATTTTGTTTGGCCATCGTCACGGCGGCCTGCATGACAGTGCTTGCATGTTTGTTGTGCTCACATTGACTGATCTTTGCTTCTTCCAATTCGTGGAATACCCCTGACAGCTTCACACCCTCCACACTTCCCCTCCACACTTTTGGTGCCCGCACCCAGATCGCCAAGCGCCAGGCTGTTGTGAACCCTGAGAACACGTTCTACTCGGTCAAGCGCTTCATCGGCAGGCGCATGGCTGAAGTGCGGGAAGAGAGCAAGCAGGTGCCGTACCAGGTGAGAAGAGTGGGATGGCTTGGGGGTGGTTGGGCGCTGCGGTTCTCGCTCATGAGCGGAGCGTGCTTTATTGCGAGAGCCGCGTGGCTGAGTTGCTGCAGGAGGAAGATTGGGCTGTATCTATAGCCAAGGCAAGGTAGGCACAATGGCTGATGTGCAGGTGGAAAGCAGGCAACTGTGAGCCACACGAGTAGGGAGGGAGGCTGATTTAACTCTTTGATTTGGTTGTGTGGCGTGTTCACCCAAGTGTGAAGCCTGTCTTGGTGTGTGGGCGCAGGTGGTGGACGCCGAGTCTGGCGTCAAGATCCGGAGCACCGTGGCGAAGAAGGACTTTGCGCCCGAGGAAATTAGCGCGCAGGCAAGGGCAGAGGGGCGAGGTCAGCCCCTCAGGGGCGGGTCAGCCCCTCAGGGGCGGGGTCAGGGG
>JAWZTI010001255.1:0-15101 GCA_039880955.1 Chlamydomonas urium | reverse complement strand
GAGGGCACATAGAAGGGGGAAAAGGGGAGGGGTTGGAGGGTAGCAGGAAGAGGGTTATTGAGGAGGGTTAGGAGGTGGTCAGTGGCCAAGGGCATGGAGGACGGCCCCTGTGCCCCCTCATCGGAAGAGGTAGGCTGCTAGGGTGCACTCTTGCTGACCATGGTATAGGTATTTGGGCCCTGGCTCTTGGTGTGAGGGGACTGGAAGGTGGCAGGAAGGTGAGAGGGCAAGGACAAGTGGTATGGGCAGTGGAAAGGGTCAGTGCCGCACGCGCTGCCACTTGCAACTCCTTGCAAGGCAAGATAGGGATGATGACTCAAGCCTGCGTGTGGTTACGGAGGCACAATTCATATTCCTGTGCAGGCAGAGGCTAGTGTACGTTTGTGCTCAGCACAGCCAAATTTGCGTTTCTGCACAGGCAGGGGCCGGAGTGCCAGTTTGCATGGTGGTCAGCAGGGAAGTGAGTGCGTTTTACGTGCAGGCAGGGGTCCATGGACAACTGTGCACGTTGTAAGAGGCGCTGTGTGGCTCCCTTGGCCCACGCAGGTGTCAGGACGCAACGAGCCGCATCTCCATCAAGTTCAATGTGCGCGAGGGCCAGAGTGGGGAGCTGCAGGTGAGATTGGAGATGGGGGACAGGGAACGAGAGGGGGCAGGTGAGGGCAGCCTGGGCAGGTACCGAGGGCCAGTCGGGGGAGCTGAATAAGCAGAGGGACGAGGAGGGGAGGCGGGGTAACGAGGGGCAGAGTCGTTCCCCTCTACTCTGACGCTGCCAAGGCTTTCATCCTCAGGCCATCGACTGAACCCTCCCTCCGCCTCTGCTCCTTCTCCCTAACCCTGCCTAGGCTTTCATCATCCCCAACGTGTCCCCCAAGACATGTGTGTCCGTGTCGCACAAGATCCGCCCCCTGTGCCTCCACACCCGCATCCCGGCAGCTGACGTGTCACGGCCCACCAACGAGCTGGTCATGACAGGTGAGGGGCTGTGAGGAGCCTTCAGGCTCACAGAGCATGCAGGAGAACAGCAAGAGGCACAGGTGAGATCACACAGAAGAGGAGCAACAGGAAGACAAGGCAAGTCATGGGGGTACAGCAGACGCACGACGCATACTAAGGAACAGCAGGCATGCAGTTTATGAATGAGTGGGACAATAGGCATGCAGGACATGCAGCAGGCGCAGGAGCTGCATTGCCCAGTTTCCTCCCTCTGCTTCCCTCCCTCTGCTTCCCTCCCTCTGCTTCCCTCCCTCTGCTTCCCGTCCTCTGCTTCCCTGTTGCGGACCTGCCATGCAGCGCTCTTGCGCCTACCGGACCTTGAGTGACCTCCTCCCTGCCTCCTCCTGCTCTCCCTGATTGGCTTCAGGCACGTTTGATGTGGCCGACATGCACTCCTGGATCATTACCCTGCTGGACGATGTGCCCCCACTGGCGCCAGGGGCTGATTCGGGAACACTCTACTTCCAGAATGCGCTGCTGGGCACTCAGCTGACGTGCAGGTGGGTGCTGGGAGGGAGGGAATCAGGAGTGAACTGAGCAGGGAGGGTCCTGTGGGGATGGTGTGCAGGCTCAGGGGCTGCAGGGTGCCTCCCTTGATGCTCGGGACGCTCTACTTGCAAAACGAGCTATGGGCACTCAGCTGACGTGCAGGTGGGTGGTATGAGGGAGAAAGAAAGGAATGGAGGAGCAGGGAGGGTTCTGTGGTGCGAGTGTGTGGGTTTTAGCGCCTTGAGATAGTCCACTAAATGTTTCCCAAGGTGCGCAGCTGATCTGCTGCTGTTGATGCTTGGCCGACTCCCAGGGGCACGTCCTGCTGCTCCACACCTGCGCCCAGGCCTTTCCCTCACATGTCGCGCGCCTGCGCCCAAGCGGTGCAGTGTGCGTGCGCAAGGCACTCACTACCTGGCGCCTCCCGCCTTCTCAACCGTGCTTCCCCCACACACCTCTCCACACAACCTCTGACACACAAACCCCACACAAACCCCACACAAACCTCCACCTACAGGTACCGTGTGGGCGAGGCGCGCTTCATGAGCGACCTCATATCCACGCTGGGCATCCTGAGAGACCACCTGATGACGGAGGCCACAAACGCCAAGCACCGGGTCAACGTGTCGTGCACCCCAACCTCTGCGTCACTGTCGCACAGCATGGCGCTGGTGTGGCCGCAGGTGTGAACGGTTGGGTGTGGGCAGATGTTTGCACACAGCCACCGTTGGTTGTTTCTGAGCGATTGGGTGCTTGGGTAGTAACTTTGCCTGAACACCTGCCCTGACTAGGCTCCGCACTTGGCATCTGCTCCGCCTCTTGTGCGGAAGTGTGCATACAGCACGTAGCGCCGTGGACTTAGTTCAGTAGAAGTTTGTGGGGTACTGGCAGCTATTTGCATATTGAACCACGCCCTGGCCCCTCGGTCATCTTGCCTGCATCTGTCTGCTTTCATCATGTCAACGGGCCCCTGTCTGGGTGTCCGTGCCTGCTTGCAGCTTGAGCGCCAGCGCACCCTGAAGAAGCAGTACCAGCTGCTTGAGGGGCTGCAGGAGCTCAAGATGCAGGACGGCGACGTCAGCTACCTGGCCCCCGAGTACCAGGAGATCCTGCAGCGGGGAGAGGCCATCAAGGCGCAGTACAGAGACCAGCCGCAGCACCTGGACCACCTGGTGGCCCTCATCAAGCAGCTGTACATAGACTTCTGCATGTGAGCTGAGCAAGGGAGGGGGGGCCAGGGCTGAAGGAGGGCGATGGTGGCGCTCATCAAGCAGCTGTACATAGACTTCTGCATGTGAGCCGGGCGGGCGGGGGGAGGGGGCACGAGTGTGGGGGACCACATGACGAAGGCAGGGCGCTGGTGGCTCACATCAAGCTGTGCAGAGATCACGCATGGTGGCAGGGGGATGGGGCAGAGGAGCCTGGCGGCAGGATACAGGGAGAGGGCGCAGCGCGCAGGTGAGCGTGGATTTTTCAGTATGCAAGGCAGGGGCTGGGCTACCGTTTGTGGTGTCCTTGTCAACCTGGGCTCTGACCACTGCGTAAAGGATGCAGGATTATTCTGAATCTGCTTGGCCGGTGACTGCCTTCGCGTCCTCCTCCATACAATTAAGAACCCAAACCCCACACCCACAGTTGCCCACACTTCTCCCTTCCCTGCTCCGCTGCTGACAGGCTGACGGGCATCCCCGCCCCCAAGCAGCGCCTGCCCTCCCTGGAGCAGCTTCTCACCAACACACGCAGCACCCAAGAGGAGGTGCTGGACTTCATGCTGGGCAAGCAGCCTGGCGGGCTGTGACCGCATAACTGACTGATGCACTGGTGCACTGGGTGTTGTGCCTTATAACTGAATGCCACGTGCGATGTTTCTACTGGAGTTCCGCAGCCTGTAAGGCGCATAAGACTCTTATGATAAGAGGCTCTGGACTCGCAGCACATGACATATCGATGTCGCTCAGCAGTCAACGTGACACTCATCGCTGTGGTGTACTGCCACGCTAGGGAGGCAGGGCTATGTTTGCATTCAGCATGAGCACCTGGTGGCCGCTGCAAAGATTTCTCAGGAACACGACTGCTGCTGTGCCCACCAGGCCAGGCGTGGCCGTGGGCAAGATGACGTTCCCTGTTGCATGTGCATACCTGAGCTCTCACGTGTGCGCGCCAGCGCCCTCGATGGCGGCAGCACGCCTCACCAACGACGCGGCTGAGCTAGCCATCGCAAGCAGTTCTCGCCTCCTTTCGCATGGCCGTACCAGTCCTTGCACAGACAAGAAGCCAATCGGGCCTGTCATGGCGACGCCCGTCGCTGACTCTCTGCCGGCACGACAAGTCAGACTGACTTCACAGCGAAACCCGCCCACCGCACGCTGCAGAGACAGCCACAGCAGCAGCAGCAGGCCGCTTCCGCATGTCAGGGCGCGACGGCCTCGCTCCAAGGGGCTTGGCTCATGCTTGGGGTGTGCATGCTTATCCATGCGCAGCAGCTGCTGCAACAGTCACAGTTGTGGCTGGGCAGCTTGAAAGCAGGTCAAGCATGGTGCCGCAAAGCCATGGGCCAGCTGGTGCTTGCACTGTTCGAGGCCTTCACGGTCAGCATTAGCGCGTACCTGTTGCATGGCCTGATCTACGGCCTGACAGACGATGAGCTGGCAGACAGATTTTCATAGTGATTGCCATCTGTCAGGCAATCTTCCAGAACCTCAAGGCAGCAGTTTCTCCTGAGTTCCTGGCAGTGGAGCGCACGTGGTGGGCGCTGGAGGCATCCACGATGCTCATGGGCGTGCTGTTTGGAGCCACGCCTGTGTACTCAGTCCTGCAGCTGGCAATCAGTGCGCCGCTGCTGACGTGAGTGCTCAAGCAATCGTGATACACCTGGCAAAGGCACCAGCGCACGTACCATGCAGCCTACATAGACAGGAAAACTGCTCTGTCAACACGCAATCACTCCCCACGACTCATCCCTCAGAGTTTGATGAAAGAGTTGCCCTGACTGCGCCCTGCCTGCAGGCTATTGCGCTGCTATGGCAGCTGCTACGTGAAGACGTCCTGCAACCTCGCCTTGTCAAGCCTCAGCTCCTGCTTCTTGGATCATCGCCATAGCAGGCTTCGCAGCTTGGATGGCAACCTACACCGTTATGAGGTGCCGAGAGAATCGCCATCGCCAGGTGTGTGAAAAGGCAGCCCCTGCCCCTGTTGGGGGGGAAGCGGCCCCGGCGGCGGCGGCGGCGGCGGCGGTGACTTAAGACGGAGCGGCAGACACGACGGCGGCGGCGGCGACGGCGGCAGCAACAGCCAGCTACTGGGTGCAAGGCACAGGGACCAGTACTGGATGCGTGTTGGATCCCATTTCAGGCGCAGAGGCAGCAGATATGGCAGCGACGACAGAATTCAGCTCAGCGGGCCATCGGGGTCCTGCCTCACCTCTGGTCCAGCGTGCAACAGCACATGTCAGGCAGCCAGGGGGGGGGGCACACGTGGCTACTGTGCAAGCCAGGCAGGCACCCGCACTGTGCACAGCGCCGTCAGGCGGCCACATTGGGACGGGTAGCCACAGCAGTCCCACCTACCTCACCACAACCATGCACTCCTCCCTTCAGTCAGCGCCCTCACCCATCCCCCTAGAGACCGTTGGCGTGTGCGCGCTCCGCCGCTTCGGCCTGGCGCCTGCCATCTGGCGGTTGGAAGAATACGCCAACTTGCTTGCTGACAGTGTTGACAATGGCATGATGGTGCGCATGCTATGCATCCCAGTCACTGTCTACTCCGTTGTCTTTGCGCTGCTGGTCTGAATGAGAATCACAGTGGGTGCCCGTGGGGGTTGGCGCTGGCTTGCGGCTGTGCTGATGGCTTCGTTGTGATTTGCTTTTGGGGCTGTGTTGTCACTGTGCTGCTGGTCAGGATGAGGAGCGCGGTGAGTGCCCACCGCAACAGGTGGACTCACAAAGTGCCAGCACCCAGCTTTGTTGTTTAGAGCCAGCGTCGCCGCTCTCAGTATGCTGTTGCCGCTTGTCAAACACGTCAAGGGTTCAGCCCTGCCCTGCTTGCGGCAGGAGGCCTGGCGTTGGTATGCGGCAATTTCCACTGGCCTCACCTAGCCGCGACCTGTGTTTGCCTGGCCCTCATCATTGCTGCTGCAGACATGTACGTTCAGTGACCTGTCCACTGACATGTTTGTGGCGTTCATGGGAGGGTAGGGTACTGTGGCAAGTACGACATAGGAATGGTCACAGACTGTCAAAGTGAATGACGCATTGGATGGCATGCCTACAGCTGTAGTTTGGGCAGCTTGGTTGCACTTGTCAGATGGCAGCAGTCCCGTATGCCCCTTGAGAAGCTGCCTGTGCCAATCCGTCAGCAAAGAAACCACCATGGAGCGACACATACTGTACTGTAGTACAACTCCCTGCACAGGTTAGGCACCACAATGCTTACTGCTGCATTTGTATTGACATCGCCTGCCGCTGCCTCTCTGCCTGTTGCCAGGGATTCCAGCACGTTTGACATGTTGGCAGCCATGCAGCAGCTGCAAGCTCAGCTGACTATGTCCTTTGCATCCCTGTCCAAGCCCCAACCCCGAACAATACCTGAGCTGTTGGACAGTGTTTGGCATCAGATTGCGTGCGACAGCGGCTCCGATGTGCAGCGCAGCATAGCAGGGGTCGACATGAGAGTGATGGAGATGCTGGGAGAAGGAACAGTGAGCAGGGAGTTGGGCAGGAGCTGTTTGTGGGAGGAGCAGGGCGGTAGGCAGAGGTGCAAGAGCATGGCTCTATGCCTGGAGAGCATGCACCATAGCGCCAGGCTTGTTGCGCCCATGCTGAAGCCAACTCTTCTTCAACCGCATATCTGCAGTGTTGCAAGGTGCACAAGGGCATCTGGCGTGGCACCGTGGTGGCCATCAAGTCCATGGTGCTGCCCAGCAATGCAGGTCTCAGGCGCGAACGCATGGCTATCATGGAGGCGGCCATCATCGCAGCGCTCTCACACCCAAACATCCTGCAGGTGAGCTCCTCGCCTGCATGTGTTCGGTCAGCTCAGAGCGTTGTTTGTGAATTGTTCCACATCATTTCTCGCTGCAGCGCTGCATGTCGCACAGCGTGCAAACGGCACCCATCCTGTCTGAATTCTGCTCCTGCTGCTCTGCAATGTCTGCCTCTTATCATGACTGTGTGCCCCATTCCAATGCAGACTTACACCTACAGTATGGGCGCCACACAATGCAGCGCTGGCCCCGATAGCAGCCAACATCCAACACAGTCACGTGCATCCAGTAGCGAGCAGACGGCGCAGCCCACCCAGCATGGTTTCCAGGTAAGATGGTCAATACAGGGACTGGGGCAGAAGGGGCTCCCAGGGTCCCCGGGGTCATGACTCAACGCTCAGCCATCACATGCATTCTGCATGATGCTGTTGCAGGATGCACATTTTCAATAATGCATCTGCCTGGTGTGACAGTATGGACTGCAGAATCAGACTGTCCGACCATATGAGCTTCATGCAGTGCTGAGAGGTTGTCAAGCCTGCGTTTCAGCAGCTTGAAGATTGACAACCGTTATCCGAGAGAAGCAACTTTGCCTGCAGTGCGTGCAACCTGCCCCCCCCCCATCCCTCATCACCACGCTTGCTGTGATCACCCCAGGTGCGCCTGGTCCTAGAGTTCATGGACGCGGGGACGCTGAGGCACGCACTGGACAGTGACATCTTCATCAACCCTGCAGGGGACGAGGTTGACTATGAGGCGGTGCGGGAGACAGGGTCTGAGGCGGCCAAGGGCATGCTGCACCTGCACTCGCTCAACATCCTGCACGGGAACCTCAAGGTGAGCTGGGGAGGGGCACATGACATTTTAGCGTGGGGCATCAGCGCAGGGCAGTATGTGTGCCAAGTGAGCCAGCGCATAAGTCATGCCTGCGACTACTCTTGATAGTGAGCATGTGCCATGCCTGGATCCTTGATCTCTTGTTGTAGGCGCGCAACGTGCTCCTGAAGAGCAGCACAGCGGACAGCCGCTGCTTCACCAGCAAGATTGGGGACTTTGGGCTCAGCCACAAGATGGAAGAGCTTGAGACGCACATCAGCAGCATGTTCCAGGGCACGCCCTCGCACATGGCGCCAGAGGTGTTCCTAGAGGGCACACAGAGCAAGGCTGCAGAAGTGTACGCGTTTGGCGTTACGCTGTGGGAGGCTAACACAAGCAGGCGTGCGGTTGCAGGGAGCACCCAGCACGCACAGCGCAGGCTGTACGTGCAAGCACAGCCCATGGTCACTCAGCATGCGCCGCCATTGCCGACGCTGCCGTACATTACGCTCCACAACAGCCATCCAACGCATGCTGTGGTGCGCACCAAGCACTGTGCAGTGCAGGGGGTGGCCAAGGCGTTGCTGCCGCACTACGTCGCTGAGAAAGGCGAACGGCCAAAGATCCCACATGGCATGCCGGCCGGCTTTGCCACGCTCATGCAGCGCTGCTGGGCGGGGGACCCATCTGCCCGGTGAGGGGAGGTTGCAGAGGGGTTCATTAGGTGGATGAGCGAATGAAGTGGGTCACTCTCCATAAGCTGCATCAACCTCCTGAGATGCTGCTGAGATGGTGCTGGCACGCTGCTCTGATGCTTGCGCGGTTTGCAGGCCATCCTTTCGGGAGATTGTGGCTTGCCTGGCAGTGCTGCGCAGGGCCTACGCGGCAGGCGACATATCAGAGCTTGAGGGCCAGGTAAGCCAGGTACCTACACCATGGCTGGTAGCAGCGTTCTTGACAATTGCGGGAGAGCACATTGAACCCCTGCGCAGACTAGGCGGGGTTTCCGCCGAAAGTGGCTGGACAGCCTGCCTTGCAAACAGGAGCCCCAGACACTGGGGAATCAAACGCTGGAGCCTTGTTACTCTACCAGCATCCTGTTGTTTTTTCCAGTAAGAGTCAGCTGTGGCATACCATTGTCCGAGAGCCAGATGTCTAGAGTCTGGCTGTGGCTTGAAATTGCGCAGCAAGGAATGCTCACGACTCAACCCACTGCTCTGCTTTCCACCCGCCTGACCCCGTGTCGCTGCCGCTGGTGCTGTTGACGCCACCAGGACAATCAGGCCAACACCAGCAACAGGTTTGTGTGCACTCTGGCATGGCAGTGGCTGGCCTCCAATCAAGAGGGCTCATTGGTGCAGGTTGGCTACATGACCCAGGAGCCGGCCTTTGACTCTCTTTTGCAATGGCTGGAGGTGATCGACTGGGAGCTGCGGCCCTCAGGGCCCCTGTTCTCTACGTCGCAACCTGCCTCGCCATTCAAAGTGCAGTCCGCCGCTGCACCCAGCCTGGCGCCTGCGCCAGCGGGCCAACACGGCACTGCCTCGCCAGCGCAGAAGTGCAAGAGTTCGTCTACTGCCCTGCTGCATCAGCTGTTGACCACAACGTCGGTATCCAGCAGCATGTCAAAGCTGCCAGCTGCGATGCTCAGCGCGGGAGGCGGAGCGGTCAGTGTGCAGTCGCCCGCACCCAGTGGCTGGCTGCCGCCCGACCCGGACCGCTGTGACTTCGAAAGGGAGCAGTGCCTGGGGGAGTTGCCGTACAACATTTCGGACCTGCCTTCCGCCATCGTGGTCGGCGGTTTTGGTGGGGATGCGACAGGCAGCCAACACTGCTGATATCAGCCGGGTGCGCTGGATAGCAGGTACCATCGCAATTGCAACGTTGACAATTGCAGGTCAACCTGCAGTGCAGATGCATTGCAGAGTTGGTCCAGTGATCATGCGCGCCTTGTGTGATGTTTTGTCACAAAGGTTAAGGGTAGCGCAGGCAACATAGTTGTGGCGCTTCTTCCGGCAAGGCGTGCAGGCCCTTAGCCGTAGCCCTGATGTTTGCCACACTGATGTACATTGAGGGAACACTTGCCACGTGTCGCGTGTATGTGCAGTGTTATGCAATACTTGAGGTTTGAAATGGAACATATGCAGCGGGCAGGTCGGTCTCCGTCGCACGTTGAGCTAAAATTAGTTTTCATTTTTTAAATTTCGATTAATTTTCGATTTTTTCCAATCCAGAAAAGCCAAGTCAGTACATGAACCTGCCAAGGGCCACAGAGCCACAGCACGAAAACCACTGCGCTCCATGTCGTGAGCGCCAACAGCGTCGGTATACAGAGTTGCTATGGACACGGCGTCATAGTGGCCGACGCGACGCGGCAACAGCACCGAGTGGTGGATGTCATTACCATGCAGACGGCTGCATCTGGCTCTGCTCTGTCAGGGAGCCGCTCGCTATCGCGACATGGCGCTGTCGGGCACAGCACCGACAGAAAGCGACACAGGGCCAAGCACCCGCTGCTCCTGTGTGTGTCGCTGTTCTACTCGCTTGCGCACCTGCGTCTGCTCTGGAAGCAGTCGCAGCTGTGGCTCGCCAGCGTCAAGGCCGGCACTATAAACACGCCATCAGCGCACATGCACCTGCTGCTTATTGCATGGGAGCTGGTCACCCTCGCCACCTCCGTGCTCTTGCAGCATGGCTTCCTGACTGGCGCCAGTGATTCAGCCATTGCGGATCGTGGCTTCCTGCCTGTGGCAATGATCATTCCAGTCTTCCAGCATGTCATGGCCCTGAGTTCAGCAGAGTTCCTGCAAGTGGAGCGAGGCTGGTGGCAATTCCATGCTGCCATGGTCGTCCTGGGAGTCCTACACGGCTTCACGCCTGCGCACACGCTGCTCCAAATACTCATCACAACACCGCTTGCAACGTAAGTTATCCCTGGCAACAGTCTGCAGAGCTGCCAAACAGCTGCACCACACATCTGCCTGCAGGCCATGCAGCTGCATGGCTGGTGAGGCAGTTTGCAGCTTTGCGCTCGCAGCAAGTGGCAGGTACGCAATTGCAACTGCGTCATCCAGTGGCGCTTCGTTAACGCATCCCACCTGTACTGCGTTCTTGCCTCGCACATAAACAGCAACAACAGCATCTGAGCCTGTGCCATACTTGCTGAGCGTGTGCTGACTGTTTGCTGTGTATTGGCGCCACAATTGCAGTGCCCTGCAGTGCTACGGACAGTGCTACACGCAGCCGTGCAGCATATCTCTCCGCCAGCTCATCAGCTGCGCCGCCACACACAGCTGTTCCATCGCCTTTGCCGGCTTTGCAGCATGGGCGCTCACCTACACCATTTCAAGGGGTCATTTCAGGCGGCAGGCAGGTGGCGGTGCCCTGTCCACCGTTATCGCTGCGCCCGGCTCACCCAACCTGCACGCAGCTGCAGCGCCGACGCCAGCAGCAGCGGAGCGCGAACCGCCGCCGCACCGCACCGGAAGCTTCGGCGCGATGTTCCCCACCCAAGCTGAGCAGCTCAGCTCAGGCCTTGCAAGATTCACACGTTCCTCCCTATCCCGGCGGCGCCCAGCCGCACCAGTATCCAATGAGGCACCGACCGGCACCCATCGGACTCCCGCCGCCGTCACCGCTGACGATGGGCGCACCCCCATGTTTTCCTCAGGCTCCCGTCCTCCTATCCGCACAGAAAACCCTAGTTGGGCAGCGCACTCGCACTCGCACTCGCAGTTCTCCCCAAGCCCCATGCCATTCGAGAGCTTCGGCATCCGCATGTTTCAGCGTCTGGGCCTTGAACCCTTTTTCAGAGCCTTGGAGGTGTGGGTCAACGCTGTCGTGGACAGGATTGACGACGGCCTAGTGGTCCGCGTCACATGCCTGCCCGTAGCTGCCTACTCGCTCACCTACGCCCTGATGGTTCGCATGCGCTTCCCGGTAAGCAGAGGGCATGGCCACTTGCATGGGCGTAAGCTGTGCTGTTCCGATGAGGTGCTTTTTCTTACAGATGCCTTGCCTTGCCACGTGTGCCCTGTTTGCCGCAGGGCTACAGCTTCAGCACCTTGTCTTCCGATACGTTCCTCATGTACATGGCTGTTTGGTTTTTGTTAGGGAGGTAAGTGTGGAGCAGGGGCAAGACTGCAGCACAACGACAAGAGGGAGAGATGTGCTGTGGCATTCGGGGAGCGGTGAAAGAAAAGTGCGTTAAAGGGCCTGACTGACAGCAAGTTTGTGCATCTAATCAAGCTTCCTACCATGTAGCAGCTGACATACCTGCTGCTGCTGCTGTCTGCAACAAAATCATTGCATGTGCCTGCCTTCTGCCTTGCCGATGCAGAGATTCCTGCACCTTTGACATAGCGACCACCATGCAGCAAGTGCGGGAGCAGCTGGCAGCATCGTTCACCGCCCTGGGGCAGGCGCGCCCCCAGACCGTCACTGAGCTGGTGGACAGCGTGCGGCAGCAGATTGCAGGAGGCAGCAGCGCCCCGGGCATAGAGGTCAACATCGCAGGGGAGGAATTGCAAGTGCTGGAGCTGCTTGGAGAAGGCACGGTGAGCTGGGGAGGCAGGCGCGATGGCGCAGCACCTGAAGAGTGTGCACCATAGCGCCGGGCTTGGCGCGCCCTTGCTGAAGCTGCCCCCTTCCCTGACTGACTTCTGCAGTTTGGCAAGGTGCACAAGGGCATCTGGCGCGGCACCGTGGTGGCCATCAAGTCCATGGTGCTGCCCAGCAATGCGGGGCTCAGGCGCGAGCGCATGGCCATCATGGAGGCGGCCATCAGCGCAGCGCTCTCACACCCGCACGTGCTGCAGGTGGGTGAGAAGGCCGTCACGCAAGCGGGGCGCAGCAGCAGGCATGGGGGCTCAATATTGCCCATGCACCAACATCATGTGCACACACAACAGCAGTGCTTATGATTGTGATGGGTCTGTCAGTGGAGGATGCGCATGTGGTGATGACATGAGGCATGTGGTGATGACCCTGTGGTGGTGACATGCACAGCGCGTCTTAGTCATGGATGCTTCTCGACTGCTGTGTTGTTGAACCTGCGGCGCTGCTGCCTGCCATGCAGACATATACCTACAGCATGCAGCCCCTCAAGGATGGCGGCGCAGCGCAGAGCAAGCCTCAGGATGGCACGCAGCACGCCAAGCACGCAAGCGCCTCGCTGCCGACCGCAGACACGCAAGCCTCTGCTCATGGCATGGAGGTGGGTGTAGGGGAGCACACAGGGGGGCGTAACTTGGGCTCCGATGTCTGTCCAGGTTGGGATTGCGTGACAAGGCAAAGGAGACAGGTGCAATGAACAGCTAGCTGAGCATTGGCATGGGTGCCGCGGCCATTCAGGCTTGCCTCGTGCTGTTGAGAAGCGCAAGCGTCGCAGCTCTGTTGCCCTGTGTGCTGGCTGTTGCTGTTGCATTCGCACTCGGTGTGTCCTGCGCCTTGCTACAGTTACCTTGCCACTGGCACTCAGACCAACACCTCTCCCTCTCTTGCCATGACCTATCCCAGGTGCGCCTGGTCCTAGAGTACATGGACAAGGGGACGCTGAGGGACGCACTGGACAGTGGCATCTTCATCAACCCTGCAGGGGACGAGGTTGACTATGAGGCGGTGCTGGAGACGGTGGCCGAGGTGGCCAAGGGCATGCTGCACCTGCACTCGCTCAACATCCTGCATGGGGACCTGAAGGTGAGCTGGAGAGGGCAACGTTACATTGAGCCCAGGGGCAAGGTCACAGGGCAGGCATGCTCAGCAAGCGCATCTGTCAGGCCTGTGCCCGCACTTGTTGCACATTCTTATGCCATGCCTGGCGCTATGCTCGCTCACAGGCGCGCAACGTGCTCCTGAAGAGCAGCACAGCGGACAGCCGTGGCTTCACCAGCAAGATCGCGGACTTTGGGCTCAGTCACAAGATGGAGGAGCTTGAGACGCACATCAGCAGCATGTTCCAGGGCACGCCCTCGCACATGGCGCCAGAGGTGTTCCTGGAGGGCACGCAGAGCAAGGCTGCGGATGTGTGAGTGCCACGGTCATACTGGGACCCACACGCTGTGCCTCTGCATGGCGCGAACCTCGAACATGGGCATTGCAATGTAATGCTTGTGTTCCTTGCGCAGTTGCTGCCATGACTCACGAGGCGAAAAGGCTTGCGCTGCACCCCTGCCCCAGCTCTCAACCTCAGCTCAGCTGCACCTGACAAGGCACCTACTGCTGCACTGCGGGCTGACGTGTGAGCAGCCGTCTCGGCACTTGCTCGGCAGCAGCTAGGTTGCTGCTTGATCACTTGCCTGCCGCGTGTGCTGCGCAGGTATGCGTTTGGCATCACCATGTGGGAGGCCTACACCGGCAAGCGAGCATTTGCGGTGGGTTACAGGTTGGCATGGGTAACAAGGGACTGCCTGCTTGCTGTGCATCACAGGCCTGTTGCTGAAACGCTTGCCGCCTGGTATGGGCTCAGTCCACCCCCAACTCAAAGCGCAACGCCACATGTTCGCCTCGACGCATGGCAGCGCTCTGTTGCTGCCTGCCTGCAGCGTATGCCTGCACAGTACATGCTCCCCAGCCCACTGCCGCAGCCTCACCCACTGCCGCAGCCTCATGCACTGCTGCAGCCTCATCCACTGCCGCAGCCACACCCACTGCCTCCGCCCCACTGAATGTCTCAGCCTGGCTCAATGCCTCAGCTTCGCCTACTGCCTCAGCCCCACTCAATGTCTCAGCCTGGCTCAATGCCGCAGCTTCACCCACAATTAGCAGCAGCCTGACTGCGTGCTCACCGCTGTGCTGCCCCTTAGAATGTGGCCAAGGCCCTGCTTCCCCACCACGTGGCCGAGAAGCATGAGCGCCCACACTTCCCGTACGGCACCCCCGCCAGCTATGTGCACCTGGCACAACGCTGCTGGGCGCCCGACCCTGCTGCAAGGTGTGCCACGCTTCCCCTGTCTCCCCAAGCAATGCGTGCTCACCAGGTGTCATGCACAGGACTAGGGCTGGTTTCAGATCTCCCTGTAAGATTGACTGCTGGGGACGCGGCCACCACGTGCACATGGGATACTGCTCGGCCAGAGGCGTGTGCGCAAGGCATGGCAAGCACCTGAGCGCCAGGCTTTGGAGTGTGTGTTGTTGGGGCAGTGAGGTATTACTGCCAGCTCCTGTCTGCCAGCTGAAGTCACTCACAGCTGAAGTCACTGCCAGCTCTTGTCTGCAAGGTCAACACAGGCTGCTGCTTGCCTGGCACTACTTACCCTCGTGCAGGCCCTCCTTCAAAGAGGCTGTGTCAGCGCTCACGGAGCTGCTGAGCAGGTGCAGCGCATGCCTGGAGGATCCACAGGTGTGTGGCTGTGTCTCCCACAGTGCACGTGGCGCTGCAAGGCTGTGTAGGTCCCAGCCAATGCCCACCCTACGCAAGACTCAACTCCTGCGGGTGTTGGACCGCTGCCATGTAGCTGTGCCTGGGGATCTGTTGTGCGCTTGTTTGTGTGCACGTGTCTGTCCCACGCTGCTTGCGAGGAGGGGTGGCTCAGGTCTGGCCCTGCACCGCGCTGTGGCCCTTGCGTGCAGGAGGAACAGCAGGGCACTGTCGGCGAGCCCCACGCGTCGTTTACCTCTGCCCAGGGGGGTGCAGCCCTCAACCCAGTGGAAGGCGCAGAAGGTCCGCCCAGTGCGCGTGAGAGCCAAGCGCCGGCGGGAGCGGCCCAGATGCTGGTGCACTGGAGGGACATGGACCAGGGGCCGCGCCTGGTGCCCCAGCAGTCGCTGCGCCGCTCATCGGCCAGGAGCGCGGCCGGCAGCGCGCGGTCGGCGTCGGAGG
>JAWZTI010001254.1:0-10605 GCA_039880955.1 Chlamydomonas urium | reverse complement strand
GCCCCAGCCCCTGCCCCTTCCGCCGCGTCCGCTGCGTCCAGCCCCTTCGCCACTGCCGCCGCCGCAGGGGGAGGTGATGCCCTAATCATGCTCTTTCGTGACATGCCTCCCAAAGGCCTCGAATCCATTGTAGGTGCCGCCCTATCCCTCTCAGAGGCGTGTATGCTACTATGAGAGGCCTGCCAGAGGGACTGCATGTCCGTGACGTGCCGGGAGTCCGTGGGGTGGATGTGGGACGAGGCAGGGGCCTGGGGAGTTACCCCGCTGAGGCCGTTGGTTCGTGGTGACAGGCCGGAGTGCTGAGGGGAGAAGGCTGACCTGTGGTGGGCAGTGCCGGGGAGGAGGGAGGCAGCAGGGGAGCTTAGAAGGAGACCTGAGGAGGTTTGGTGATCAACGGGCGGTGCAGGCCAGAGTGCTGAGGGGAGAGGGCTGACCCGTGGTGGGCAGTGCAGGGGGGCAGAGGACGCACCAGGGGAGCTTACAAACAGGCCTGAGGAGGGGTGAACCTTACGTGGTGACCGGCTGGAACGCTGAGGGGAGAAGACCAAGCTGGCCCACTTACCCGCTTATGCTGCTGCCCCTAACCGTGACCGCTGCCCCCCCGAGGCGCTTCGTGAGGTAGCTGTAGGGCACCTCTTGCAGCGTGGTTCCGGTCCCCCTCGAAACCATGCGCTCATCCTGGTCCCCTGTACTGCCGCCGGGCCCCATTCCCGACAGGAGCATCAGTTGGCGGGGCGATAGGCTCTGCGAGGGCAGGTGCGGGAAAAGTGTGACTCTTGCTCGTCGCACGCTTCGTCGCTCTGCTCATTTGCTTTGCTCAGTCGCATGCACCTCCCTTGATATGGGCTCCTGACACAAATTTTCAATACTCTACGCTGCGTACAATGGCTTTTCGCCTGCATTCAGAACCTCACAATCACCAGGCACTGGCGTTGACAGTGCACCCATCGTGTGGCAACTGGATTTGCAAGCCCGTCACCTCCACACTTCTCCACACTCTCCCTGTACCCCTTGCAAACATCACGTGATCACACGCATCCTGTGGCATGCCCCTGACTCACCGGCACCTTGCGCAGGTCCAGGTGTGTCTTCTTGCCATTCATGACGATCCAGAACTTTGTGGGAGCCACGAACTCCAGAGAAGGAGGGCCGTGGGGGATGAGCTTGGTAGACCTGTTGAGTGGCAGCAGTAGTTGGCAGCAGGCTTGAGATGACTTAACAGAAACACTCCCAGTAGCAAGAAGACACTTTCATTGCGAAAGGTGTGAACAGGAAGGGGAGGGCGGCACAGGTGTCACCAGCATGCAGACAAAGGCTCAAGGGAGTTTGGGGCAAGGGAACATAAGCTGCTGGGGGACAGCTTGGCAGACCTGTTGAATGCGAAAAAGTGACAATCAAGGTGGCAGGAGCATGCTTGACTGCCGTTTCGACCTCCACCTCAACACAAGTGTAAATCACGAGCATTGGCCAACGCTACAGCCTGTCTGCACACATGGTCTCACCAGTTGTGGATCTGGATGCCGGTGACCACGGCGTAATCTGCCTTTTCGTGATCCACAGTGCGCTCAATCAGATACTCCAAATCCTGCAGGCGGCAGGTAGCAGGTTGAGACAAAAGCAAGAAAAGTGTGGAAGAGAGCGCAGATGGTGGGGACCTGGAGCAACTGACGCAAAGCACGCTGCCCTGCAATTGCTACCCTGGCCGCTGGCGGTGAGCGCCTGGTGGGCGCAAGTGTGAAAAAGTGTAACGTGTGACACTGTACAGTCCCCACAATTTTGGCCGCAGCCAAGTTGAACTGACATTGGTGATGGTGCGCTCAGCCACAGAAGTCATGGTGTCCAGAGCAAGTGTGGACAGCTCTGTCTTCTCATACCTGCGCGGCGGTTGAGGTGTGGCCAGGGGGCACATTATGGCTCTTGGGGCTTGAAAGCGTTTGCAGCGTCCCAAGCGCTCCATTTCCATGTCAGATGCAGGTGGACCTGCTCCAGGGCCAGGCGCTGCTTCGGGGTGTTACACTCGCCGCCACCCACACATCACCTCTGTGTACTTCCCCGTGCAATCCAACCTCTCACTCCCTCCATCCACACACCCTCACTTCCAGCGGCAGGCCAAGTGCTCTGACGCTGCTTCAGGGTGAGACGAAACCTTACCTCCCTCTGCAACCACCCCCGTCACACAACTCCACACTTTCCGCCCCCACACTGCTCACCTCAGGCGGCGGGCCAGGCGCTGCCTCAGGATTGAGTACTCGGGATCCAGAGGGTCGTGCACACCGGGTTCTTGGCACAGGTGCAGGTAGCCCTGTAGCGCAAGCAGATGGGTGGGAGGAGGGGCCAGCGCGTGTCAGAGGCACACAACAGCGTGGCTACCTAGGAAAGATGGTCACAACTAAAGAACAGGAAAAGCAGCGGCGTCCCAAACTTCCCCCAGACACTTACTGACACCTGCACATCATGCAAGCAGATACAGACATGGTCCAACACTTTGCCCCACACCTTGCCCGACGCCCTGCCATCGCTTTCACACGTTGCTGGCGCTGCAGCGTGCCCCACACCCTGCCCAGGTTTCCATACTTTCCCAGACTTTGCCCCACACTCTGCCCCACACTCTTCCCCACACCTGCGCCTTGAACTCATGCAGGCACTTGTTCAGCGCGCCGCACGCGTTTGAGTGCCCCTGGCGCCCCGGACGCGAGATGGAGCCCACATTGCCCTGGCTGTCAATGGCAATGTGGGGGAAGGAGAAGAAGACATAGCGCTCACGCCCATTTGCCTGCGGTGGTGGTGAAGGGGGGGAAGCAACAAAGGTGTGAGGCGGTATGAGTGGAGAGTGACATCTGGGCCTGCCCTGGCTGTCAATGGCGGTCTGAGGGAAGGAGAAGAAGACGCAGCGCTCACACCCATTTGCCTGTGCGGTGGTGGAGGAAACGCAACGACAGGTGTGGGTGCGTCAACACTCGCACTCATGGGACTACAAAACGGCTGGCCTTCAACCCCTGTCCCGCCCATGCCCTGCCCCCGCACACAGGCCCCCGCAACCCTCCACTGTCTCTCTCTTAGGGCCAAAACTCACACCAGGCGGGGCTGTGGGAAAGGCCGGCCTTCATCCCCGTCACGCCACAGGCCAGCACCCCCCTCAAGGCTGTGGCGTTCCCGTGCCCCCACAACCCTCCACTGCCTTGGAATAAGCGCCATTCACTCACACAGACGGGGCTGTGGGAAAGGCCGGCCTTCATCCCCGTCACGCCACAGGTCAGCACGCCCCCAAGGCCGTTGGTGTTGAAGGAGGAGCCAAAGACGGTTTCGATCTTCTCCTTGAGAATCGATGTGACCTCATCACGGCACAGGTTTGTCATGGCTGCGGAGGGCAAGTATGGGGAGTGTGGGACAGGTTTGTCATGGCTGCGGAGGGCAAGTATGGGGAGTGTGGGACAGGTTTGTCATGGCTGCGGAGGGAACATTCGTCGTGGATTTCGGGGGACAGTGTGGGGAATGGCGGGTTATGTGTTCTTGTCTTTGCGTCCCTGGGTGTGCCACAAGGGGTACAGATGATCGCCCACTTCAGGCACTGATCCCTATCAGCAAGATATGTCCCACAAATATCAATGCAATGCATCGAGTGCTTCAGGAATTGGAAACGTTACATTCCCATGGGTTTCCCCAACCTTGGCGTGTTGCTCAGCTGCCTGACCAGCTTCTGCTCAAGGGCCTCCCCATCACGTTCCTCAGCCGCCTCACCAATGGTGTTGTCGCCGGTGAAGCCATACGTGGCGAGCACAGTCTCCACCCTGCAGCAGCGACGGGCACACAGTCGGTGCATAGTGCATCATCACAGCAACAGCGATGGGTAGGGGCATGTAGCAGGCACAGGGCGGCAGTGGCACCTCGAAAGGCAGCTGCAAATCAGCTGCTGTTGACCAGTCCACGACCTGTGACACGACTTGTTGCTGCCTAGCCTTGCCTTTTGAGACAGCACAGCACACCAACGGCGCTTCTGTGTCATTTGAGCCAGTTTGGGGCTGCTCCCAGCTGGGTTCTTTTCATCACCCAATGGCGCCTGGTGGACACTGTCCACACAATCGCGAATTGCGATTTGCAATGCTGTGGCTCTACGCATGGTCCTGGAACCTTGCTTAGCGCCTCCGAGCCTTGACCAAATCCCGCAACCCCACACCCTGACCCACATCCCAAAACCCCACACCCTGATCCACATCCCCCTGTCCTGCTGAGCGCTTGCCTTGCAATCCAGTCATCCACGCCCAGTGCAGTGGGGAAGTGTGACGTAACCTGCAGGTGCCTGCGCATAGGGAATGAGGCAGGACAGGCCGGGTAACTCATCCAACAAGCACGGCGGTTACAGCGTCCAATCCGCTCAGTGGCTAAGGCCTCTCAACAACACCTGTGCAGGCCAAGGTCAAATCAAGAAGAGCCAGCTGTTTGGGCCTCGCCTGCACTGGTTGTAGCTGTTCGTGGCTGCACTTTCAACATGTGGGTCACACTGCAAGCATGCACCAACTGATTGCCCCTGCAAGCTGCACAGACCCTGTGAATCTGCTCCCTAGCGTTGCCCGCAGCTGCATGTGGCAGCCGCATGTGCCCTTCCTGGATGACCGCTGGGCTGTCAGCATGCCCAGCAAGGCACTGGCACCTGCATTTCAAAGCACACACCACTAGGGCCTGCACCCATGCAAGTGGCGCAATCGCCGTGCACGCCACCCTTCACCCTCGCTATAAAACTCCACCAGGTCGGCTGCACACCCTGCTTTTGTTTGTCCGAGGGGCTTTGCCAAGCCTACCACGCCCGATTCGGGCGTGACCTTGGGATTCAGCGGTCGCGCGCACGCACCTGGCTGTCAGGTCACGCTCGTCGATGCCCGCTGCTGGCATTGGGCCGCTTGCTGTGCAAAACCAGGGTCCGTGCCGCTAATTTCACGGTGCCAGTGACCCAAAGGGACCGCTCCAAGGCAATCCTGCGCTGCCTGTCTGCACTGGTCAGACAATTTACACTTGCCCGCTTGTCCCAAAGCGTTCAGCGACGCTAAAGCATGTGCCTTTGTGTGAAGGCCGCACACCCCCACGTGCACGTTTCAGTCCGAGCATGAAGCATCAATGCAGTTGAGGGCTGCAGCTCCGGCAGCACGTATGCGCCGCTCCTGCGCTCAACAGCAGCCCAGCAGTTGCAACACAAGTGCACGTGCTGCTCCCACCCGTGCAGCAGATGCCAGCTTCGCATGGCTGGTCTCAGCCCTGGCTGCCTTCATGGCCTTCTGGGTGCTGGTGCTGCCCGGAAGCTGGCGCGTAGGCCTTGTCCCAGGGCTGGAGCAGCAGTTCTACGAGGCATGCGTCCATGCCCCCACGCCCATCCCTTCTGATGTGCTTGTCCGCTTTGCGGTGAGGCTGTGGGAAAGAGGAGCGCAACCGGTTGGCATATGGTCTGCTGTGTTTGTGGGCAGTTTGCAGGTGGCGGGTTGTCAAGTCTGTCTGCTTCCGTTGGGAGCGGGGCGGGGCTTTCAAAGCCTGGAGTGCACAAGCAGCCCCCCAACTCCTGACGAGGTGATAGAGTTCAAGCAGGACGATATCATGCAGGGTGATCTGAAACAGGACTGATTAATTCAGGGGCTCAATACACAGCGGTCAGCAGCATGGGTTGGGTGCTTCAATGTAGTTTTGGCACTGCTGTCTCGAAAGTGTCAACCTCACCCTCACTCATAACCTACCCCAGCATTCACTTCCTGGCTCTGATCCCTTGGACTTTGCCTGTGTGCGCTGCCGAGGCCTCTGCTGCTCACACCGCCTGCCTCACATCTTCCCCATCCCTTTGGTTGGGTTCTCTGCCGTCGCACAGGCGTAACCCAGCACTAACTTATTGGTCGTGCTCCATGTCCTCCCCCCCGCAAGCCTTCTGTCCTCTTCAGAAGGAGCCTGATCACATGACTTCGCTGAGTTCCTCGGGCCTGTGGCCGGTGTTGGTAGCCCTCCCTTCTGCCTCGTATTTGCCACTGCCACACCAGCGTACCCCTGCCACACCAGCGTACACCAGCGTACACCAGCGCATCCGCTACCTTCACGTGCTGCCGTTGGGCTGCTGATACTGCCACCGCTGCCAAACCACACGCACCACACACACGGACACCTGAAAGGCTGCCCGCCCCACAACACCCCCGCCCCACCACCCTGCCTGTTCTGACAGCTGCACACACCACACCCACTGGGGCCACCCTGGGGCTGGGTGCTGGCCTGCAGCACGCCTCCGCGGCTGCCCGTGCCTCAACATCAACAGCTCAGCTTAAAACTCCCGTCTCACATCTCCGCCCCGTCCCTTCTGCCGCTGTGCCTTGCCCGCTGCCTCACAGGCCTTTCATCAGCATCCGCCTCCTGGCTCTTCCCCTTCAGGCCTGTGGTCGCTGCTGACACCGTCGCAGCTCACACCGCCCGTCTCACATCTCCGCCCCGTCCCTTCTGCCCCCGTGCCTTGCCCACCGCCCTACAGGCCTACCCCAGCATCCGCTACCTTCACGTCCTCCCTTCGGGCCTCTGGTCGCTGCTGATACCGCTGCAGCTGCTGCCGCGGGTCGGAATTCTCCAGAGCGTCGGTCGCTACCACGCGCTGCTGGGCCGCCTGTTCATGACCTCCTCCCTCCTCGTGCTTTCCGGCTACGTCGTCATGGAGGCGCGCGGCGTCGGCATCCCACACTCGGCCGCACCGGCGGTCGCGCTGCGCTCCCAGGCGGCATGGTTCGGCGTGACCGCCATGATCGCATGGCGAGCGGCCGCGCGCCGTGACTTTGCGTTGCACCGTGCGTGGGTCGTCCGGCACGTGGCGGCCGGCGGCTGGGTCATCGTGCAGCGCCTGCTCCTGTTTGTCATGGCCCCCCTGAAGGTCATAGGATTGGTGACGTACGACACCGAGCAGGAGAGGGAGTGGGGCTTCTGGGCCTGTGCTGTGGCGGCGATGGTGCTGTGCACGTTGGGGGCGGAGGCTTTTGAGGCGTATCGAGCGGGGTGTGTGCGGCACGACCGGGCAACCCGCGCGGAGGCCAAAGTCAAGGGCGAGGTGGACGGGGCGCAGGGCCATGGGGACGGCAAGGCAATGCAGCAGTGATTTAAATGATAGCGCTGGTGTGTGTAAGATCAGCCACAACAAGGGGAGGAGCGACAAGGAGCCGCAGCGAGCTACAGTGATCGGCCGGCGCATTTCAACCTGCGAACAAAGCTGCATGCCACATACGCTAATGTAAAATTTTCACTGGTTACGTAGCAGTACGGCACCCCTACACCCTCACATATTAACAGCCTGGCTCAATGAGCTGTGCTGCCACAAAAGTATCCACACTTTGCTGCTATATGGGCACCGCTGTGATGATTGTCCACCACCCATGTGATACATGTGATATGAACTGTGCTGTGCAGTGCGCTACGCTCCAGTTGACTGCTTCATCCTCTTCTAAGCAAAGCCTTTGCCTTCATCTTGCCATGAGCATTGCAAAAATTGCAAACCTGGCTCGCCAATCCATTGCATTATAGCCCCGCCGCCCTTTCCTCGCATATCCACTGTGGTATCCCCACTTCAAGCAGATCCAGATTTCCTTGACAATCTGCTGCTGCTGCAAGGATGACCGGAGAGATCAGACAATGATCTGATAGACATGCATTTCTGCATCTAATTTGTCTGTCATTCTTTCCGCCTGTTGCAACTGGCGGCATGAGGCGGCTGTTGGTTTCTTGCTACATGTTTCCTGTTGCATCAGAGCCAGCCTGTGCTCAGGCATGAAAACGAAATGTCAACATATTTTACAGCGGCAGCAGCCTCAACAATTGCCCTTGATGCTGCAACAAGTTTTGCTCCAAGCAGCTCTCCATGCTTGCTGCCGGAAGCGTCCCTATGTCTCTCTCTCTCTCTCTCTCAGGGGGAGCATCCAAAGTTGGATTGGATTCCCAATTGCCTGCCGCATTGCTGCGCAACAATACTACTTTATCCTGTGTACAACAGTGTCGAAGCATCGGTGCTGCAGTGGCTGCATGTTGCAGTGCAACAGTTGCACTCAGCACCGCTTCCCATTCCACAACCTCGCGCCCTGCGCAGGTTGGAAAATCACACCTTGTGACCTCTGTTATTCTCACTGCTCGTCAGCGCTAACCTCCAGCAGCACCTTGCCAGTCGTCAGCCGCTCCTCCAGGTCGCGGTGGGCAAGCTCCGCCTTGTCCAGTGGGTAACGCGCGTAGATGTTGACCTGCAGGGTCAGGCATTGCGTGCATCAGCTTGCAATTGGCACCGTGCTCGGCGCCGTGACAGCTCAGCACCATGTAAGTTTGAATCTGACAGCAATTACAGCCTGTTGTCACACCTACTCAAAAGTAGAGGTGATATGCCCTGAGGTGTGGATTAAGGAAACCCTCCCATCACACCTATTCCAAACATATTTTACCCAGACACTTATCAGTCATATCATGGGTAGCCCTACCTTGAGCTTCCCCTTCTGGATGCGGTCCAGCACGTCCTCCGCGAGCTTCCGCCAAGCGCCCGGCGCTGCGGTGAAGGTGAAGACCGAGGGGCGAGAGATGCGGATGGCGTTGGGCAGGGTGCTGATGTCGATCGGGGGCACCTGGGGATGGCGCAGGGGCAGGGGGCAGGGCAAGTGCATCAGCAGCCACCGCGGTGCACCGCAAGGCCTGTGTAGTCGTGTGTTTTACAGTCCTGGGGGGTGAAGCGGTGACCGCATAGGACCCCTGCCCCCAAACGGGCAGGACTTCCTGGTACCACCATGGAAAAGGGCTCACGTGTGGCCATTTGAAATAAAGTGAACCAAACGCAAGCAAAAATCCAAACAGTCAAACCACAGCCCTGGGTGACAGGGCCATACCAAGCGCTCTAGAGAGCCTGCACTCAAACAGGAAAGCATTCAATCTGGGCCAGAATGCGGCTTCACGCTCGTTTGGTGATTCATCCACTGCTGCATCTCAAGGTCAGACACGATGGTCATGGCATCCACCCCGTCAAACAGGTCAGCATACCTGCGCCTAATTAGGGCGTAGCTTTCACACTCAAAAACAAAATGGCGCCCGTCCTCGCCCTGGCTTTGTTGGCAAACTACACAAACCCTGTTGGCCCTAGGTACCCCAGAGAATCGGCCCTCCTCTATGGCCAGCCTATGCGCTGCCATACGTAGTAGCTGCGCCACCCTTCATACGGCTGCTTTGCTCCTGAGCACCTGCCAGAACCGTCGCCCCTCCTTCTCTTCTCCCCCCAGCGGCACCGCAAACCAGCGGTGGTGGGTGTAAATCTAATCCCCTCCCTCATCCTAGCCGGAACATCCCTGACCTGCAGGGCAACTGCATCCCCCTACATCGCCCCGCAAGCCTTGCCTAGCAACTTCAGCCAGGCAGGCCTTGCCACTGCTTGCCAGGCTGCTCCCCAAGAACTTGTGATCCTGCCCTTTCCTTGCCAGAGGCAATAATAAGGCAATAATAAGGCATAATAAGGAACAGTAAGGAATAATAAGGAAAAAAGAGAGATGAGGCGTGAGCAGGTAGGCCCGCCCACACCCACCTTGCCGCTGGCGTTACCATAGGAGATCAGGTGGCCGTTCACCCTCAGCAAGCGCGTCGAGTCCTGGAAAGTGACCTTGCCCACACTGTCATACACCACATGGGCGCCCTCGCCGCCAGTCAGGCGCTTGACCTCGTTGACCAGGGCGTCGCCAGACAGGCCAACCAGCACGTGCTCCGCCCCCAGGGCCTGGGTAATGGTGAGCAGGGTGGGATCAAAGGGGTAAGAGGCGGGCTACAGGTTACAGGCTGACTGGGCAACAAGTCACATGCATCTGACAGGCCCACCAGGACATGCTCTGCCCCCAGCAACTGCACGGCGAGGTGATGAATGGTTGACTGCTGAGATTTCAAACGCAGCTGACAGGCCCACCAGGACATGCTCTGCCCCCAGCAACTGCAGGGCGAGGTGATGAATGGTTGACTGCTGAGATTTCAAACGCAGCTGACAGGCCCACCAGGACATGCTCTGCCCCCAGCTTGGGGCATGCTGCCAGCTTAAAAAGACAGCACCATGTTGCACCTTCTTAAACATGGCACCTCCCAATAGGGCGACCTACGAAAACACACGCATTTCCTCGGGCCTCACTACCTCTATTTTCTGCATTCTCTGCCCTGCCTCGCAAGCATCACAAGCAGCACTCTAAGCACTCTTACCTTGGCGACCTTTGCTTTCTCCTCAGTCGAGACAATGCCAATCACATGCGCGCCTTGCTGTGCGGCCACCTGCGGTGAGTGGTGTAAAAGGAGAGGAGGTTAACCCTTGTTGACTGACCACCCTCAGGAGGTAAGTGATGCATCAGGAGAAGAAGAGCGTTACTGTGCGGCCACCGGCGGTGAGTGGTGTAAAAGGAGAGGAGGTAAAACCTTGTTGACTGACCGCCCTCAGGAGGTAAGTGATGCATCAGGAGAAGAAGAGCGGGGCGCAAGGAGAGGAGGGGTTCGCTGAGTGGGGCCATTGCACAAGCAGGCCCCGGCGGAGGAACAGTCTTGCTGATAAGCTACCTGCAGTTGTCATCACCCTATCTACCCCACAGCTGCAGATCTTTCATCCTTACC
>JAWZTI010001253.1:0-15117 GCA_039880955.1 Chlamydomonas urium | reverse complement strand
TGCGTGTAGTAGGGATGCGCAACCCCCCCAGCAGTTTAACGTCGTGCTGAGGACATGTGCCTTGTGTACATGTACAACAAAGGAGCCGGAATATAACCACACACACCTCATTGGGGGGGGTGCGCATCCCTACTACACGCACACACCTGGTTAGGGAGCGACTTGTCTCTCCATGGGAAACCGTGGGTCCTAGGTTCGATTCCCAGAAGCCTCGTGTTTCTGGAGCCGGCGCGCGCTGGCCCGCAGGGGTGTCGCCCCTCGTCAGCTTTGACGTTGGCGGTGCTTGGCGGTTGTTCGCGTGCCGGCATGGGCGGTTACAAGCCCTGCAATTTCGCAACTTCATCGGTTGTTACCCTCGGATTGAGTGATCATTGCTTCCCCTTGTCCTCAATACCCCGCCCGATTGGGTGGCCTCTGTAACGATCTCTCATCTCATCTCTCATCACCTCATTGATCGATCCATATCTCTGAAGCTGCTACAGTTCAGGCTGGTCAAGATCTAACTCCTCCAACTCTAGGCGCAGCTGGCCGTCCACCAACAGCGGCGCCACCACCCCCTTGGATCGTGCGTGCTACCTTGCCGTAGCCTTCGAACAAGGCGGCCTCCAGCCGGTCCTGAAGGAACGCAGGATATTGCGACGGGAGTTGTGCATGCGATGTGTATGGGATTGGTATGTAATTGGCATGGCGATGCAAGTGCAATGGTTTGTATCAGGGACGGAGGAGCCAACCGAGCGTGATCAACATTTACAAAATGAAAACAAAAATGCAACTTGCAATGAAACAGATGAGTGTCAATAGATCTGTGACTGGAAGTACCGCACGTGGATCCGGGCTGCTGCATGTCGCTCTTGTAGGAATGAAGGAAGACTATCACCGCGAGGACGCGCGACGCGGGACGCGTGCACCAGAGATGGGAGCGGTCGTTGCGAATGACAATGGTGTCGGCTTTGAAGGCGAAGGCCGGGTAAAAGTCTTGCATTGTGCAGTCGATGCACGGTTCTTTGTCGGTGTTGTACACATCGCCCAAGTCGTCAATATGCGGTCCTTGCTCGCGAGGAAACAACGAGATATCTCCAGTAGGGCCGCCCAACACCATAATGCCGCGGTTGAGGTGGCGAGCGCAAGCACAGAGTCCAAGAGAGTTGAGCCAAATGCCATAACTAGACTGGTTGAGACAGCGGCGTCTGTGCAGGGCCACGCAAGTTCCAAGTCGCCCAGGCCCTCTGTGTCGTTGAATCCACATTGTGCACGGCCCCAAACGTCCAGTTTTAGCTGCACTGCCTGATCAAGCGTCGCCTCGACTTGACCCTGGGTTGTCATGGTGATGATGAAGTCCGGCTCTGTTGGGATGGAATCACGACGGGCAGAAGATTGCAATGGGACCGGTTGGACCGGTGCAGGCGGTGCGTGGCAATGCCGCTTCAGACGTTTGGTTGGACGGGGCGGCGGTTCAGCCGGAAGGCATGGTGATGGCCGCGGCGGAGTGGACAAATGGTCGGTTGTGTTGGAAAGGTGGGGCAGGGTGCAATGAGATTGCGATGGCAAGAGGGATTGCGGAGATTAAGCCTGTGATGTAGCTGAGACGTTTGGGATTGCAAGGGGCGTCGGCGCTGGGTATTGTTCATGATGAAACGCTGCCCAGGTGCGTTCATGCAGATGTTGCAGTTGCGCCATCTCAGCCTCGTAGTGGCGGTCGGGCGTCAACGCGCTGGCCATCTTCTTCACCATACAAGCACGCACAACGGTGTTGCCGGCTGGCCACAAAGGGTTGGCGAGCTTGAGGTCGGACACGTTTGCTGGGCGGGACACAGGCACGAGGATGTTGGCCTTCTTGTATGCTTCGGGCTTGCCGATGTTGAGGTGCAGTAGGTGTAGAGCACCCTTGAACGACTGGCCTTGGGCGAAGAAGTCAGTGAAAGTGAGGGCGGGTTTGATAGGGAAGGAGATGCGTCGAACACAGAACTTTTTGGCGGTGTTGAGGTCGTTCTTATCCTTGAACAGCTTGACCGGCATCGCGGTCTTGCTCCAGTCGACCAAGAACGTGGCGGAGTGCTTGGGGAATACAAAGATGCAATTGGACGCCACGTCTGCCCACGATGCTGACCATAATGGCGACCGGGGGGTAATGCAACACCCGAAAGTCACCCGTCAGGATCATGCGGCTCGTCCACGTGCAGGATGATTGAATTGCCGATGCACTCTGCGTTGTTGACCCAATCCAGCAAAATTGTTGGACACGAAGCGGTATGGTATGCCGGGATAGAAGAACATGACGGCAGGAAGCTTGTCAAGATGAACGGATGAGGACTCCAACATGGACATCAGTTGAGGCGGCAGTTTTTTGCCCGCTCTCTTGCCACCGGCAGCCACTGAGTGTCGAGCCCTCCACGCCAGGGCACGGGTCTGGTTCACACTGGCGTGATGGCTGACAAGGGTGCAGGTAAGCGGAGGGCGATTGATGTGACGCGGCATCAAGGCTTTTGGTTTCATTCGCAAGAAGGATGGCATGTCTCGGGGCGAGACTGCACGGGCGTTGATGGCGTCCGCAATGCTGCCCACTTGATCCTGTGTAAGCAGCTGGCCATCCGGTGGTGATCTGCCGCAAGATCTCGTACAGCTCCTTGCCGTGAGGGTTGGACAGATCAAAACGATGTTGTTGCTTGCAAGCAATTGAGCACGGTACATTGATCAAACTGCATTCACAGTTGATGTCCGAGCACCTCATTGGGCGTGACGCGTGTTGTTGATGGGGTGTTTTTTGCAGTGTGCGCACGAGCAACAGATGGTGACTGTTCCATCTTGTTGGGTGTGGATGTCTGGATAGGCATGTAAATGGGGTCTGCCGCTCGGTGATACAAGATCTTGGCCTTGACAGGGTCATGTTGAGCGAATTCGCCCGTTGCTACAAAGTGCAAGACACCAAACGCAGTGTCGTTGGCGGGGTTGCTAGGACGCAGACGGTGCAAGATGTGGCGGCAAGCAGTGTCAATATCCTGCGAGGAAAATTGAGGCGTGCGCTGGTGAGAGGTGGGTAAATGTCGGCAGGATGGACTTGCAATCATGATCATGATGCGCCAAGGTCAAGAACGCCCTCATTGATTCTTGCCGCAAGGTGACTTTGCGTAGAGAAGCGGAGCTTGTCATTTATGATCATGACCACGCGGTCGAGCATGATGTGCTTGCATGCGTCCGATTCCCCCAGGGGAGACGCAGCCGTCCTCTTCATAGGGATGCCAAACGTGGTCATGCTGCGGTAGCCAGGGTTTGCGGGCGTGTTGATCAATTGTGCAATCTTCCAGGTGTACGATGTGATGGCCACAAGGTCGCTGGATCCGTGTTGAAACAGATGCCACAACATGACGGCTATGACGCTGCTCTTGCCACTTTCTGCAAAGACATGGGAAGGCCACGTCATCGTTAGGCATCGGCGAAGAAAGGCTGGTGCATCGACATGATCATTCATGATTGAGAACTGTATCAAGCACAATTGATGCACATACACATGTACAGTTGCCAATGGGATCATTCTACATCACGCGATGCTCACCTGCAGTGCCCAAAACTGCGAACTTGAGTTCACGCACGTTCCGTTCTCTGTCCATAGCTTGCAACAGCGGGCCCATGATGAGGCGAAACGCAACTTCTTGCTCCTTGCACAAGTTGTGCAACGTGATGGTTGTTTCCAAGCTGGGCAGCTCTTCCAAAGGTAACAGCACGTAGGTGGGGTTTGACCATGGGCGATGACGGTGACAGAAGCAATGGTAGCCAAGCCGCCATCTCTGCAGACTGTCACCAGCTCCTGAAACGTTGGTTGCTGCTGCAGGCCTGGCGGCATGCTGAGCAGCTGCATGGTCACGTCATGCTTGACCGGTCCCTGCCGCATGAGATACGACATCACTAGCTCACTGCACTGCTTTGCCTGATACCTGTCCGCCAGCTGCAGGACTTGAAGCAGCTGCTCAAGCGATGCGTCTCCTGGCACTTTCTGAGAGTACATTAGGTGCAGCAGCTGCTCCATGGCGTCAAGCTCCGTTGCGTCAATGCCCTCCACCAGCTCATAGCGGATGAGTGACGCAGCTTCTATGCGGTTGGGCGCTGCAATGCTGGTTGGCGCGTGGGCTCCCGTTTGCACTGGCTATTGCCAGTTCCTGGTCAGGCTTGCTCATAAAGTAGAGGGAGTGGCTCCTCAGCAGCTCAGCTCAGCGAGATTACACAGCAGCAGCGGATGCTAATGGTATGAACGGTCATGCTTCTGCTTCTGCTGCTGCTGCTGCTCCTGCATGTGTGCTGCGGTGCTGAGATGCAGCAGCACGTCTGCATCCTGGACAGTTTTGAATGTGCTGCTGAGGTCGTTCGGCATACTGGAAACCGGGCGCAATGCCGAGGAGCAGGGTCACACAGACAACTCGAAGACGCAAAATTTGATCTGGTACGCCATGCGCCGCGGGCATTGGGGCGCGCTGCTTCACACGGGGGCTTCTCACACGATCCACAGATGCCTAGGGATCTTCAAAGTGAGCACGCCGAGTTCATGCTACAACAACACTTGAAAGCAAGCGTGCTGGACTTTGAAAGGAAGAGAATTTGACGTGCCTGACTTACACAACACAAAGTATCCACCCCGAGGCAGGCTCCGGTCCAAAAGAAGTAGTCCAAACACGCTGATGATGGCCTCCAGCAGCTGACACAGCATGTCGCTAGCAAGGTGCTCGCCCTGCCGCTTCTCCATCACTGCCCGGCCAAGCTTAGCGCATTTACATTGTGATGTCAAAACCTGAAGCACGGGAGGCAGAAGGTTACTCTCGAGGGTGGGTAAGGTGCTGTGTGTTAGAGTTGTTTATAAACTAATTAGGGCACCGCGAGGGCGCTGGGTAAGGTGTAGACAATTTCAAAAAAGCACGAGCCACCACGGGGTTTCATGAATTAATCAAGAGCACCGGTCAGCGAGGCCTGCAGGCCCCTTGAGCTAGCAGCATGCGATCACGAGTACGTCCGCACGTGCACCCCTTCATCAAGGAAAGCGCTGACCAGGCAAAATACAAGCAGCAGCATCACACCACTGGCCACAAGTTCCACTCCCACGCCGTGGCGCAGGTCAACAGCCTCTCATAAAGAGAGTCTCTTTATTCCCTTGGGTTGCTTCTCATGGCTACATCCCAGGCCCATCGTACAGCGTCATGACTCAGAAGTCCGCCTGGATGAGGACCATCGCTCAGGGTCAGCACTCAGGGCCAAGTGCATCGCTCAGCGTCATGACTCGTAATCGACCTTTGACTCAGGACCTTTGACTCAGGACCATAACCCAGGGGGCGTCGCCCAGGAGTGTGACTTAGGACCATCACCTACATCACCCAGGGTTGCGACTCGAGGCTCATCCAACTGTGCCTCATCCAACTCCTTTAACAGCCCAGGGCCGTTTTGTTGCCCTTTGCCCCTCCCACAGGGATGACCCTTGCCCAGGGCTGCGACTCAAAGCTGTGCCTTGTGTTACCTCCCCATTCGTTTGAACGCCACCGGCCACAACCATTGCGGATTGCAGTCACCTTCAATCCTGCAGGTACTTGGGCAGCGACATGACCGCCAGGCTCTGGTCCTTGTGCATGCAGTGGTGCGGCTGCGTGGGCTTGGACTTGTCGCTGGTCACGACCACGCGCTGAGCATCGATGAACTGCAGCCCCTCGACGTTGCAGTACAGCTTCTCGCAGTGCTCGTTGCGCGGGAAGTACAGCACGCGCGACTTGCCGAAGAATTCCAGGCGCTCCCAGTCAAACTTGCCCATCCACACGGCCGCGTCCTCCTGCAAGAAAAGGCAAAAGGGGTTCGAACATGGTGTTTGTATTCCAAGCCTGCCAGTCGTGCTTGCCCACCCACACGACCGCGTCCTCCTGTGACAGGTGGCAAGGGATCTTGAATGGGTGTTTGAGTAGTTTGAGTTCCAAGCCTGGGCGCTGCTAGTCGTGCTTGCCCACCCACACCGCCGCATCCTCCTGCGAGAAAAGGCAAACAGGTTCGAACATGGTGTTTGCGTTCCAAGCCTGCCAGTCAATGCGCGAAGCGGTGTGCAGATTTGGGCCTGGGGTTTCACTTTGAGAGCCTATTTCCTCACTTATGTGGGGCAACCCGGCAATGTGGATAGCAAGGTGGCAGGCAGGGCGCTGCATGACACGCTGTGCAGCAGTGTGGGTGCTGGCTGCACCATGTGGCGTGCGGTCAAGCCGTGGAATCGTCCTGGCGCACCCATCTCATTCACACCTTGCTCCCGCATCAGGGGACGTTATGATGCATTCCACACAGCTGGTGAGCACGGCACACGCAGAAAGGCATGCCCGCGAGCTTGACGGTGGTGTGGCAAGGGCACAAAGGACCCCAATCCACAGTGGCACACCTGGGATGCGATAGCCACGTTCTTGCCCATGTAGCCATTAAAGGAGATGACTGAGTAGTCCAGGAAATAGGCGCTGCGGGGGATGTTGATCACCTGTGGGGCGCACCAGCCATGGGTGGCAACCAAAGGGTGGCAAGCGATGGGTGTCCAGCAGTGAAGCAGGGATGGATGAGGTGCAGGGATGGACGGGTGGAGGGTGCAGGTGCTTGTAATGCATTACAGTACAGAGAAAAACACGACCAAAACGTGCATGCCGCTGTGCTCTGTCATTCCCTCAGCACTTAACCCTGGCGCCTCTCTGGCGTGCCTGGCCGCAGGTTCCACACTTGCATGCCTCATGCCCTTGAACCCACCTTGACCACATCCCACTCGCAGGTGCCGTCCTGCTCCTCCCTCAGCTCGGCCACCACCAGACGACCATGGCCGGGCTGCAGGCCAGGTGGGTCGTCGCCTTGCACTGTCTGCAGGGGGGGGAGCAGGGCCGTCAACGCAGGGACACACTTTTGCACGTGGGGGCAAGCAGATCTGCACGCAAGACCATGTAGCTGCAAACCCATCATTTGAGCTGGGGGTCTCTTGTGCCCCCTTGTGCCAATCTTGGCGCCAAATCGGCTGCAATCATTGGCGCATGGCGGCGCAGCAGCTGCAGGGCATGCTGGTTCCACGCAAACCAGATTGCAAGCTTCCTGCCCCGTTCCACTGCTGGCCTCTGCGCCATTGCTGGTGATCTGGTGCGGCCCAGTGCAGCACCTTGCAGTAGTTGCTCTCGCACAGGCCCATGAAGTGGGGCTTGCCATCCTTTTCGAAGTAGTAGATGCCCTCAAAGCCCTGTAGCCACAGCACAGTTCAGGCATGAACCAGGAGGTGAGACCAGAACACATGGCAAGGTATGGCACATTTTCAGCCGTTGAAAAGTGCTAGTGAGAATGTTGTAGGGCTGATAGTGATGCTTGAATCCCTCACGAATAGCGCGGCAGAGTGTGCTCTGACTGACAGTGCTTTGACAAGGGCGCCTGCAGCACCTCTCGTTGCGATGCCCACACACCTTGTTGGTGTCCTCAAATTCAAAGTTGATCACGCACTCGCGGATGGTGTGGAAGCCGTTGAGCTCCTGCGTGCGCCAGCGTGTGTGGAAAAGTGTGGGGCAGTGTGTGGGGACATGGCAAGGCATGGCAGGTAAGCTGATACCATGCATGGTGGACCTGACGCAGCAGCACCTTCACGTGGCGCCTCCGCTTTCCGATTTCTGTGAGCTAACAGCGCAGTCATCTTGCAGCACCGCAGCGTTATGTTTACCACCCCCCTTGCAGCAAACAACTGCCCACCTCTCCCACCTCTATCCACGCTCTTCTCCAGCTTCTCCGCCTGCTTCTGCCTGTCCTTCTCCTCCGGCTCACCCCTCGCCCGGCCACCTGTGTACTTGCTACCCCACACTCCTCACACCGCTCATACCTCGTTCATGCGGATCTCCTCGGTGCGGGACAGGATCTTGGTGCCCCCATCAGGCGTAAACGTCTCCCTCACCACAAGGAACATGTCCTTGGATGCAACGTAAGCTAGACCCTGTGCGGCATGCAGTCAAGGCAGGGTTGCAAGGAGCAGGGTGTCAGGGCAGGTGCCTGCAAGCAATGCAGGCACAGCCACGATTGTGCCATGTATGTCAGGCAGTCAGGGTGGGAGATGCAAGGAGCAAGGCGTTGGCGCAGCTGCTTGCGAGCATGGTCGGCGCTGCCATGCATGTCAGACCCTGTGCGGCAGCCTGTGAAGGCGGAGATGCAAGGAGAGGGCTGTTGTGCTTGCCAGCCACCAAGGCACAGACGCTGCCTGCGCTTTTCTGTAAGCTATGCAGCCACGTACTGTCCTCATCCTGCGTTCATTGTCCTTTCCTTTCCTCTTAGCTGAGTCATTCCATGCTGCCTTCTTTTGCCTCTCCTGCTACCCTCTAACGTTTCCCTGGCGTGCTGTTCGGCCCGTGCCCTAACCACTGGCTGCCTCCTGCTGTGTCCTCCTCCTCAAGACTGGCTTCCTCCCACTCGCCCCCCCCCCTGACGCCACCCTGTGCCCCAGGTCACCTCAAACTGGGAATCCGCAGGCCCCTCGGGCCCAGGGTCTGAGGGCTCATCCAGGTCCGGAACCTGCAAGGCAGGGACCACATGGCAAGGGCAGAGCTTCAAACTTTGAGCTTATAATGGGCAGGCCTTCCTATCACAGCCGCCGTTGTTGCTGCTTGAGTTGCACAAGCAGCGCCGCCCCACACCAGCCCCTTTCATGGTGGCTACCAACAGCCCTGCGCAGCATTCATCGCCGACCATGATGTTGCCATCGCCGAAGTAGTTGAAGTGTAGGTCCAGGCGAGCGATGTCGCGGAAGCTGTCGAACACCACCCATGCAAAATCCTTGGCGATGCAGATACCGCTGGCCTCAAAGCGCACGTTGTTCTGCAGGGTGTGGGGCAGGTGTGGGCAGTGTTGAGTCGGTGGGTACCTGAGGTAGCTGCTGAGCCCGCTTATGCGTGGCTGTGGTTGGGCGTGCAGTCTGTCTGCGGTGCCGGACAGCAACACATGGCTCCAGTCGGGTATAATGTACTTGACTGGTCAAGAAGATTTCCTTTAGCTTTGTTTGCGTGAAGGTGAGTGTTGCTGTCCTGGTCGCGATTCTCCCCATCCATGCAGCTTACCTTGGGCAGGTTGCGGAACAGGCCGACAAAAGGCATCTCCCTGACCAGCTTCAAGGTACGCTTGCGATATTCCTGCCCATAGCAGAAGTCCTTGTCGTCAGGTTCAGGCTCTGGCTCAAGCTTCTTCATGCGGCTCTGCTCCATGAGCATGCTGCGGGAGGGGTGATTCAGAGCACCAGAGGTGTGAGGGGCGATGCACACGGATCGAATTGCGAATTGCGCATGCGACGGGAAGAGGGTGTATGGTAGCGGCTGCGCTGCAAGCTTCAGCAGGCCCTGGTGTTCTGTGAGCGCGCTGAATGATGACCTGGCAACAAGCGCAACAGCTACACGCATCCGACGGCCCCGTGCGACAGAGGCCGTATCTGCGTGCTGCAGGCCTTTCCTCACATGTTGCGCTCCTCCTCCTCCTCGTCAGACAACAGAGAATCATCATCCTCGTGCGCGGCATGGGACTGCGTGTGATGGCGCTGCTTAACCGCTTGCGCCCTTTCCAGCAGCGATGCTACCAGAGAGTCTGCACCGTGCTGCTCCTGCCGATGGTGGTGATGCGCGTGCTGGAGGTCCCGTGCAGCAGTGCACAGGCCCGTGATCGCCAGCAGCGCCAGCAGCGCAAGTGCACCGCGACACATTGTAATGGGATGACCGTTTCAGCCTGCGATGCAAAATCTGAGCACCTGGGGATTGTTTGGTGTGGGCAGGTGTGAAGGGAGGGCCCTGAGCTGCATGTGCAGTCCAGAGGACGAATATGCAGCAGCTGGTGATATCACCACATGCCATTTTGAAAGTAATGTTACCCATTGGCAAGTACAGCACAGCAGTATCATGCTCAGCCCACAGCCACAGCATCCGTGCAGTTTGAGCAGCGAGCATTGCCACACTGCCACATGCATGCTGGGAGCCGTGGTGTGCAACCACGCAGCCGCCAGCAGCGCCACCTGAGGCTGCAGCACCGCTGCTCACTGCAGCCTGCACGGTTGGCCACAGCCAGAACAGCACACACACTTTGAGAGGCATGTCACCTGGGTGAGCGCACCCATGCAGCTGTGTCAGGGCACGCCATGCGTGCTGCCCAGCCCAGGCCTGCGCCGGCCGATGGACACGGAGCGCGTCATCATACACTTTGACGTGGACGCCTTTTACGCTCAGGTCAGGCGTGGGGAATGACATTGCTGTGGTGCTGGGTGTGGGCAGCCGGGTCGACAGCAGAATATGTGACATGACATTCGTGCTTTGGCAAGCCATTGGTGTAGAGCATGGGCGTTCAGTAGGTCTGCTGGCATTTCAACGCATAGCTTGCAGGGGTGAGGGTCCACTGCGGTCTTGCGGCGCTCGTTCACAATAATGTGGATGGAGAGGCCCATGCATGAGCATGGCAGTGAATGTCACTGTCACAAAGTCCGCGCCAATATTGGCCCCATGGCCGCGCGCACACCGCAGGTGGAGGAGGTGCGCAACCCGGCGCTGAGGGAAGTGCCTCTTGGCGTCACGCAGAAGTACCTCATTGTCACCGCCAACTATCCGGCAAGTGGCTCTTGGTATCATTCCTGAGGCCCCAAAGAGTGTGGGACAAGCCATCTTTGCATCACCATCCGCTCACCAGGGGCACCCAGCCAGGCCGCTTCTACAAGCTTGTCATTTTCAGGCCCCCCCTACACTGTGAAGCAAACAAGGTGTTGATCATCATCCTCTCACCGGGCCCGCCCAGCCAGGCCACTTCAACGGACGTGTCATGTCTGGGTCCTCCTAGAATGCAGAACAAACCATGTTTGCATCATCATCCTCTCACCAGGGGCCCCAGCCAGTCTGTTCAGCAGCAGCAACCTGTCCTTGCTACGGATGTCAGGTGGCCTGAATACTGCCGTTTGTGCTGTTGTCTGATACGTGGACATGACGCAGTGCCGTTCCGCCCCACCCCAACACCAGAAAAAAATTCCTTCATCCACGCCTCAGGGCGTATCACCTTAACCATTCACCTTTACATGTCCTGTTCCTTCCCCCTGTCGCCCCCGCACATCCCTTCCCTCGCAGGCTCGGCGCCGTGGCGTGCGCAAGCTCATGTCCACGCGTGACGCGCTGGTGCTGTGCCCGGAGCTGGTGCTGGTTCCTGGCGAGGACCTGACGCCGTACCGTGCCGCCAGCGCGTCCATACTTTCCATACTTGAGCGGTACGGCCCCGCCGAGCGACTGGGTATGGACGAAGTGTGGGTGGATGCAACGGAGCAGGTGTGGAGCCGCATTCAAGGCGGCGCTGGTGCCATTGGCTGCGGGGGCGCGGGGGCGACAGCGGCATGGGTTGCGGCTAGCGCGGCTGCGGCAGCGGCGACGGCGACGGCGGGTATTGCAGTTGCAGGAGGTGGCAGCGGAGCAGGAGGAGGAGGAGGAGCAGCAGCAGCAGGAGTGTCGCTAGGCGCGTGCCAAGGCACCGCCTGGGCTGGGCACGTTCATTGCTGCGCCGACGTGGCGCTGTGCGCTGACACAAGGTAGGGTTGGGGGTTGGTTGAAGGTTAGAGGATGATTGAGAATCTTGCGTTGGTTGAGGGTTGCGGGCAGTGAAGGGTTGGGGTTTGTTGAGGGTGAGGTGTTAACCAAAGGTTGGGGTTGATCATTGCCCGGTCGGTACATGTGCATGAAAGCGAGAGGGAAAGATTGGCAGGGCTTGCCTGAAGCTGGGCCCGTGGGCGACGAGGGAGTGCTTGGTCTTAGCCCGAGCTACATATGGGCAAGCTGGGTGCAACGGGCTGACTTGTTGTGCCAACCAGGCATCGACGCTCATCTCCATGTGGCAGCTGATTAGCTTCAGATTAGGATGCAAGCAGCTCAGATGAATCGTGCATCTTGTTTACCTGCTCAGCTAAGCAGTGCACTTGCGCAACTATGCATTTTTGCACGTGGGTACCGCGCAGGTACCGCCCCCAGGACCTCAGAGCGCAGCAGCCCACACACCAAGCACCGGCGGCAGTACAAGCATGCGCTGGCGCTGAAGTACACCCTGGTGCCGCCTTGGCGCCGCACGCCACATCAGGCGACGGGTTATGCCTTGATGGGGTACGCATCGAGGCCCCGTCAGACCTGGTAGGGGGCTGTACTGTCATGATGACGGGCGGTACGGACGTGGGCGGCGGCAGCGGCAAGCAGGCGGGGGAGGTGCTGCCTGCCTGGTGGAGCGAGTGGCTGAGCGACCAAGGGTGAGGGTGAGGGTAAGGGTAGGGATGAGGATAAGGCAGTGGGTATCAGTAGTGGCGGTGCGTTGAAAGGCAAAGGTGATGCGCCCTGAGGCGTAAATCAAAGAAACCCTGCTGTGTGTTTCGCAGTCCTGGAGGCCACCGCGAGGGTGCATACGACCCCGCCCAAAGCGGGCATGCGAGTGCACGGGCATGATCTCGTGGTATCCCCCTCACCCCCTCCCTTCCTTAACCCATTTCTTATACGCTCCGCATGTCAGCACAAAACCCGTCTTGTATGTGGGGTCTGCTGTTGGGTGTCGGTCATGTTCCGCCCCTGCACACTGCAACACCTCACCCTCCGGAGGTGGGGCTTGCTGCTGGGTGTCGGTCGTCTCCCACACCTTCCACGCTTCAGCATCACACCTTAACCTCTGCAGGTAAAGCATGTTGCTCAATGCATCGTTCTGGCCCAGTCCTCTGAGACAGCTTGGGCCTGTTGCTTCCACCCACACCCTCCGCACTTCCACACCCCACACCAGCAGGTGGGGCCTGCTGCTGCGTGTTGTGCTCCCACACCCTCCACACTTTCACATCCCACACTAACAGGTGGGGCCTGCTGCTGCGTGTCGGCTCCTTGGTAGCGTCTGAGGCAAGGGCGGCAGTACAGCGCGAGGCAGGGTACCGAAGTAGTGCAGGCATTGCTACGAACAAGATGCTGGCTAAGCTGTGCAGCGGCATCCACAAACCAGACGATCAGACGGTGGGTATATCCTGGGTGCGTAAGCATTCTCCTCAGACATTCTCACCCCTAGTCCTTATCTCTTACCTCACCCCATGAGGTGGCATTTCGTGGCATCCGTGCCTGTGTGCACTGTCCCTGAATCCCCCCTGCCCCATGATTTCGCTTGCATCTACAATTTCTGCCACCCCCAGAGGCGTGGAACTTCGTTTCTCACCTACCTGTGCGCCTCCTTCCTGAAGTTACCCTCCCCGCCCTACACTCCATGATCTCCCTCCCGTCTGCAGATTCTGCCGCCCCCTGAGGTGTGGGAGTTCGTGTTGGCCCCACCTGTGTGCGCTCTCCCTGAACAAGCCGCCGCTTGCCCTTCCTCGCTCCCTGATTGCGCTTCTATCCACAGGCCCTTCCACCCCGAGGGTGTGTCGCCCCTGCCTGTGCACGACCTCCCTGACCCCCGCCCCTTGCCCCATGATTGCGCTTATATCCACAGATCCTGCCCCCTCCAGAGGCGTGGGAGTTTGTGTCACCCCTGCCTGTGCGCGCGCTCCCTGACGTTGGCTTCAAGTTGGAGCAACAGCTGAAGGGCATGGAAGTGCAGCTGGTGCAGGACCTAAGGTGCTTCACTCTGCAGCAGCTGACAGCGCAGCTTGGGGAGAGAGCAGGTGAGTAGAGGTGATGGGGGGGTGCGTGAAGAGGGCATGGAGCAACAGGTGTAGTCCTGGTGAGTAAAAGGAGTGAGCGTGTGCTGGCTGGCGGAGGGAGGCCTGGAGCAACGGTTGAAGGGCATGGAGGTGCTGTTTATGCAAGATCTCAGGCGCTGCACTTTGCAGCAGCTGACAGCGCAACTCGGGTAGAGGGCAGGTGGGTGAAGGGGCTGCGGGGCTGGGGGGGACGGATCGGGACCTAGAGCAGCACATCAAAGGCATGGAGGTGGCGGTAGTGCAGGACCTTAGGCGCCTCACTCTGCAGCAGCTGACAACGCAGCTTGGAGAAAGGGCAGGCGAGTGAAGGGGGGCGCCGAGGGGGTGTGTAGCAACAGCAAGAGGGAATGGACCAGTCAGCCCCATGCTGCTTCCTTCGGCAGGGAGGCCTGGGCCAGCAAACGTGTGGACAGCCGCGTGCGAGCCCATCGCGGTGAGGCGTGCAAGGCTCAGCCGGCCAATTGTGTCATCGCACTTGCCTCTTGCTCATGGAGTGCGCGCATGTGTTGTCGCAGCTTGCGTATGCGCACTTGCTATACCTGAGTGCACTGCTAGAGCAAAAGGCAAGTGCGATGACACAATTGGCCATCTGAGCCTTCCACCTCTTCACCTGGTGTGGCCTACACGCAGGTCCTAGCATCGGCGTGCTAGCAAGCGTCAACTGGTGCCACAGGGCGCTGCACGGGGCTATGCGCAGCCAGACTGCAACTCCTCAATCACACGCTTGTTACCGCCGTCGCTAGCTATCTGCGCCTTGTACCCCGTCTCCCTGTCCCTCGCTTCAGGACAGGCACCATGCTGTAACATGCCTGCCGAGGGCTGGACACACACGCCTGTCGCTCACCTAATCGGCACCCTGTACCCTGCCTTCCTAGCCCCCTGCCTCCTGTTCATGCTGTATGGGGGCCATATGCACGTCACTCACCTGCTTAGCAAACTCAGCGAACGCAGCGCCTTACATCCTGATTGCCTCGACCCCCTGCTCGTCATTGAATAGGCACCATGCTGTACCAGGCCTGTCGGGGGCTGGACACACGGCCCGTAGTGCCCAAGGGCCCTCCGCGCTCCATCACGGTGGAGGACAGCTTCCGCTCAGCTTCCTCGCTGCAGGCAGGTGGCGGGTAGCTGCAGGTGGCGGCGCAGTGTGGGGCCTCGTACGGACGGCTCTGGCGTGCAGCGTAGGCCAGGATGTGTGGTGCGCGCAAGACCTGTGGCGCGGGACCTTGCAGCAGCTCCCGCTGTTCGCAACCTTGACAGGAGCTCTAAGACCGCACACCCTAGCTGGCTGCACGCCCGTAACCGCCAACCGCCTGTCGCTGCTGCTTTTGAAAATTGAATTGCAGGCAGTGCGCGCCGTGCTGTGCGTGCTTGTGCCCGACTTGCTGCTGCGGCTGGAGGAGGAGTGGGACGAGCGCAGGCGGCTGCCGTCCACACTTCAAGGTGTG
>JAWZTI010001252.1:3831-15119 GCA_039880955.1 Chlamydomonas urium | reverse complement strand
CTGCCGCTGCACCCGTTGGCAGCTGGCAGCTGTCCTCGCCAAGCTGGGGTGCCGTGCGCTGGCAGCGGCCCGGCGACGCTGGTACTGCAGGAGCTGGCTGGCAGCTGTCCTCGCCAAGCTGGGGTGCCGAGCGCTGGCGGCGGCCCGGCAACGTTGGTACTGCAGGAGCTGGCTGGCAGCTGTCGCCGCTGAGATGGGACAGCGCCGCATACAGTTGGTGGTGGTCGAAGTAGCAACTGAACGTGAGCTGCCGTTGCTGCCGCTGTTGTTGCTGTAGCTGCTGCTGCTGCTGCTGCTGCTGTTGCTGAGTCAGGCGGTGCAATATGGGGGCGCTGCATATCGCGCGGCCCCAAGTGCACTCGTCCCCACCGCACTCGTCCCCACTGCACTCGTCAATGTCCAGCGAGCCAGAGCTGAGTTTGAACTGCTTCAGGCGAGGTGCAGAGTTCGCGTTGGTGACCGCCGCTAGGAAGGCTGCAGTGGCTTCAGCGAGGGTGGGGCAAATGTCGGCAACTGCTGGTTCTGTTTGGCATGCCGCCACACTCTTGGGGTTCGTAAAGATAAGGTCTTCCGCAGCCTCCGGCCTCCGGCCATGGACGGCCGTTGATCGCGGCAGGGCACGGGGTTCTTCTCCTCCTGTGACGCTGTACATGCTGTGCTCACCTGCGCTGCTCGCGCTGCACCGCGCGAGTGAGGGCTGGGACTGCTGAGCGGTAGCGCTGTCCGTGCTACAGGCTGCTGCTGCAGTGCAGGCTGATGCGGCTCGAGGTGGGCTAGGTGGGCGGGGTGCACCATCGGGTCCCTCGTGCCACTGCTCAACAGGGTGGGTGCCGCAACTGTGCTCCTGTAAGGGCTCGAATAGGGGTGCGCCCTCGGGGCAGCTGCAAGCACCAGCTGTCTTGCAGGGGGAAAGGCTGAGCCCCTCGATGGCTTGGAGTACAGGTACGCCGGGTGGATATGCAACGCATGCTGCTTCAAGCTTGGTGACGGCTGCCTGATGATCCCTGCTGCTGCTGCTGCCATCGGCGCAGCCAGTGCTCTGCATGCGGAGCCCTCCAAGCTCAGACCGGCTTCCAGCTGTCAGGCGGGCATTGGCTGCGTGTGTGCCCACTGCAACAGCCGCGACGAAGGGATGACTTCTGCCCAGGAGCTGTGCATTGGTGGCACATCGGTGCGCCGGCGCAGGCAGCGCCCCTTTCCTTGATGTATAGCGCTCCGTAGCAGCCTGGACATCAGGGGCGCGCCCTGCTGTTGCACAGCGGTTGTTGCCCAGGACAGCGGCGCCTTGGCAAGGCTGCTGCACGCAGGCCGCCTGCGATGGCAAGGCACGGCGAGGTAGATTCAAGCAGGATTTCTCGGTTGGTTGTGTAAGCAAAGCAGCGGCGCCCGCATGCGGGCACGGCATGGTGCATTGCACCAAGAAGCAGTCTCATCAGCATGTTTCAATGCAGCGGCAAGAGGTGTGCCCCAGGAGCGGTGCAGTTAACGTCACCACACCAGCGGGCTTTGGCTCGTGAACCGCGCAGGCATACCTGTGACTTTGCAGCGTTCGCTGTCGGCGCACCGCTGCTGCACGCCGGCATGAAGCAGGCCAACACAGCATGCATTGGCGGGAATGAGCGTGTGACAAGGCGGGACAGCTGCTCTGCGCGCCCGCTAGCGCATGGAGAACGCGCAGCTTGGTGCACCCGAAAAGGAGGGCAGTTGGTGTCGTCTCTCCTGCTGGCAGCCTGCGTCTGGGCCCGCAGCACGCACAACCACGGCGTTGCAGAAGAGTTAACGTGCAGAGGTGCAGCAGGTTGAAAGCTGCTGGGGGCGGGGAGTTGAAAAGGTTGGGTCCGCGCCACCTTGGTGGCGGGCGCTCACTCAGCAGCAGGAAGTGCCAGCCTGGCCGCCACTTTGCATCATTCACGCACGCTCGTGTTGTCTGGCGGAAAGTGGTTACATGCATGAGTGATGCTCATTGAGCATTGAATGGGCCGCTGGGCTATGGGCCGCTGGCGCCGCTTGCAGCAAGAGCCAAGCCTGCGCAGCACATCACCGTGGCGTCTTGTTAAAGCATTCCAGCCCACATGCCACAGCATTTCAGAACGGGAGGAGCTCAGCTCAGCATAGGAGGACCCCTTAAGGCAGGGAAGGAGCACCTCAGGTCTTGCACCTCAAGCTGAGGTCCTCCAAGCCTCTGTCTCCGGTTCTGCACCATCAAGGACCTTGATTCAAGGGCCAGTTCTAGTGAAGATACAAGGAGCTCAGCCATGGAACTGAGCCAAGAGCTGCGGCCAGTTGCAAGCTGCGACCTCTCATGGGCCAAAACTCCGCATATGTGTACAGCTACTCACGCAGAGCAGCGCAAGGCTTACAACAGTCATGGATCAAGGCTACCGAAATCATTGCAACAGCTCGTGACTGTTGCATGAAGGATGAAAAGTACTATGTGCGTAGCACAGGTGCGCATCAGCACATGCGCTTCAGCACAACGTGCACACGGTCCAAGCAAGACCCCTTGCAGGCAAACCTAAGTCTAAAGAGTGCGGCATAGAAGGCGGTTTGAGCATGGTGTGGACACGGCACAGCAACAAGAGCAGTAATGCAGTGTGGGGTTGGCAACACCATATGCATCTCATCAACAGCAGAGGCATCAATCGGTCACAGCACAATAATGACGCGAAAAGGTCCAGGAGTGTGACGTGGAAAGAATATCAATCACATTTTATTAAGAAGATCCTCCTCGGAGCAGCAAACAACACAAATCAAGTGGGAATAAAAGCAGCACCAGCGTACATGACAACAGGTGCCTGTGTCTGAGTCTGAGGCGAAATCAACATGCGGTGCTAGCTGTGTTAGCTAAGCTGAGCTGAAATAACATATGAGCACTTGCAACAATTGATTTATTGCACTGAATGTGATGGTGGTTGAGACGGCAACAAACCAGCATGCAAGCGTGCAGAGGGACAGCCACTGACATGACTGTCTGGAATGCCCTGCCCCGATACAGACGACATTTACAGAAGCGGCCGACAGGTGCAGTGCATATGTGTTGCGGAAGCAGCCTCCTTGCAAGGAGGTCAGCAGCTGATGGTGAGCTAGGCAAGCGCCCTTTGACATTCGGACCGTGGCCATGAAGTGCTAGAAGTCTAGCCATTGCTCAAAAAGCTATGCCTGAGGCAAAGACGCCATTGGCCACACCAGTGGTCAACCATGAAGGGCAGTGACCACCATGGTGCAGCCAGTGCAGCGTATGTGCTGCACGTGGCCATCTTGCGGCTAGTGCTTCGACGGTGCACCACGTGTTGCGCAACATGAGCAACACAGTACTAGTGTGCAAACACTGGCAACACCCATCATTGGTGTTGCACTGGGAGCATCTTGAGCAGAGATCTACCAGTCCCAGGAAGCAGGCTGCATCATTATGGCTGAACCAAGTGATCCCTGCTACTCGCTACATTCGTTTGTCACAGCAGTTTGTGATTAGATTTCTGCAGGGGGCACATGACACGCGGCCTCTGCATGCCAGAGCAACTGCGTGCACCCCCTGCGCCCCCCAAAGAGCATGCAACACCTCCTGCACCTGATCTGGCCAGGTGTGACGTCAAAGTGTTACGTGCGAATGCAGGGGTGGCTGTAATGCTGCTGCACCGCTTCCCTCCCCTGGGCCTATGCCTGCGACATCACCTGAGCCTCCTCCGTCTCCGGCCAAGTGTCAGGCAAGGCAAAGGCCGAGTAGAGGGGCGGCTCCTCGAGGATGCCACGCTCCTTCGCCCTGCGCAGCATGGACATGGAGGACCGCAGCAGGCCTCCCTGTTGGGGGAGGACTGTGGACGAAAGTGTGGAGGGGCGCGAGGGCAGCAGCGCGGCGCCTGAGGTGGCACTCGGGGGTCGGGGCGTAGGTTCCAGACGCCCCAAGGGCACCGACAGGCTCTTGCGGGGCAGCTGCGAGTGCGGGGACAGCAGCGTCGGCGCTTCCGGCATCGGCAGCGGTACGGCGGTCGCGTAGGACCATCGTCCTGCTGCGACCAGCCCGTCCTCGTCAGACACTGCCGCGCTGGGGCTGGGCGCCAAGCCGTCGCCCCCCGTAAAATTGGCCGCGGCAGGTGGTGCAGGTGGTGCAGGTGGTGCAGCGGCAGCAGCAGCGTTGGGCGTGCCTAACGAGCTGCGGCGGATGGTTGCAGGCGCATTGCTTGTGGGGGCGAAGACCTTGCAGGTCGCCAAATGCTGTGGGGTGCGCCTGCCTGGCTGAGTGCCATAGGGTGCGCCAAGTGCAACCGAACGCGCAATGGGCCCCGTGGTAACGCTGGCACCCCTAGCTTCATCCCAGCTCTCGACCAGGGCTGCCGCATCGTCAGACAGCAGGCTACCCCCTGTCAGCCTGGGAGGCAGCTGCAGGGCGCACGAATCCAAGCAACCAAGATCTGGCTCTGTGTCGTGGCAGGCCATCATTGCGCTGAAAACCGACCTGCCACCCTCGTCCTCTGGCTCACTAGCGTCTTCCATTTCTAGCAGGCCATCAGTCCTTGCTTGCAGTAGGTCCCCTGTTACCCCTCTGTCCATATGCTGTGTTGACCTGGGCCAGGTGCGAAGCGGCGGGAATGAGCCACGCAGCGACGGCGCTGCGCTTCCCTCCGTCGCAGCGTCAGCACGCCCGAGGCTGAGGTTGCCAGAGTAGCCAGCGTGGGGGTTGAAGGGCGGCGACGGCGTGTACGGGCTAGGCAGGGGGCTGTGGAGTGGGTCGAAGGACGGCACCGTGGCGTTGGTGGGGGCGCTGGTCCCCACAGGGCTGTAGAATGTGCCGCCGCCGCCGCCAGCGCTCGCTGTTGTGGCGTTGGGGCGCGATGGCCAACGCGATGGCTGCCTGGGCGAAGGTAGCAGGTAGCTGAGGGACAGGCGCTGCAGGGGCGACGCAAGAGGGCTGGTACACCGGGGGGACGGCGCCGGCGCCGCGTGGCTGCCCTTGCCCATGTTGCCGCCTGCAGTGATGCTGTCAGGCGGCAGGCGCTCATTTGTGCCCTTCATGCTCCTTGCACTGATCGCCGCATCCAGTATGGATGGCGAAGGCAGTGCGTGCGGTGCGCCACCGCTGCTGCTGCCGTTGGCGCTCGCACCCGCACCACTCTCGTGCGGAAATGTGATGGTTTGCCGGCGCGAGGGCAGCCGCAGCGGCTGGCGAGGCCGCCGAGAGCGGGACGTCGAGCGTGGCAGTGCGGCGAGCGCCATCGTTGCTGCGGGCCCCAGTCCAGCCAGGGCTGCCAGCTTCAGGATGTCGTGCTGGCGGTGGGAGGGGCTGCGGTGCAGGCCTGGTGCCGATGTGGCGGTGAAGGGGCCGTCGCTGTAGGTGGGGTTTGTGAGGCTGTTGCAACTGTTGCTGGATGCGCCCCCCGCGTGCTCTCTCGGGTCGGACCATCGTTCAATGTGCGAGCAGGAGTGCAGGCAGGGGTGCGGGCCTGGCTGGAGGGCCTGTTGCGCATGCAACTGCTTCACACTGCTCGCCCGCTGCAGCACGTCCGGGCCGCTATGCCTGCTGCCACCGACGCTACCGGGGTGCGGCAACCGCGCCAAGCAGCCTGCACATGCATGCACACGCAATGCGAAAAGAGTGAGCAGCAGGAAGCTCCGCTGGGTGCCAGTGCGAAGTAACACTGCGACTGGCTGGCTGCACAGCCGCTCGTGTACAGCCCTGAAGCAGCGTCGCGCTCGTGGCAGCCACGATGGGTGCGGCAATAAGCCATGTTGGGCCCATATCTGTGACCCGCAGCCCATGACAAGCGCGCGGCGGTGTGCAGTGGGATGCGTGGTACGCGATTGAAGAGCTTGCAAGGCGTCTGCATGTCCTAGGACTGCGTGTCCCACCCTGACGTGTGCTTGCACATGTACGCCGAGTGCTGCACCCTGGCCGCATGCTTCCCTCACCTGCAGGCTCCGTGGCCATTGAACTTTGCAGGAGCGGCGTGGGCGTGAGTTGCAGCAAGGGCTGGGAGCCGGGAACGCGGCTGACTCCGGGTACTTGTGGCAACGTTTATTGTGCTTGGCATCAGCCGAGTTGCAGCCGCTGCATTGCTGGCACGCGGGCCTGTGCTCCAATATGACCGGCAGTTCGTGGCCACGCAATAGTGCTACGGGTCTTGCAACAGCCCGCCTCCTGTGCTGTACAATTGAGTGGCAGATTCCGACAACGGTGGGGAACACGCACGACATGCATCTTCCTGCGATTTTAGAAGGCGCCTGTGGTTCAACGTGCCTACGCAAACACTCGTATGCCAGGATGTTGCAGTGCTGCATACACGGGCGGGTCAATCAATGTCAGCGTGCAGCATCAGATTCACACCATGCCATGTCGAGCTGCTGGAACTACATGTGAAAGCAGCCTGCGACTACATGCTGCTTGTACACAATGCGAGTCTCTCGCCTGAAAGAGAGACAGCAGGAAGGCGCCTTGTCACCGCCCAGGTCCCACTGTTAGGTTAGCAGCTCAGCTTTAAAGCATATTTGGCAGCTTGTTTGCGTCAAGAGGACACCCGGAAGAATGGCAGTGCCATCATGGCACACCTTACTCAACGGACAGGGGAAGCGAAGATATTCGGGAGGCGATGCATACCTTGCAAGGACGGCAAGGTCGGCGGGCAGTCCAGGCGCCAACAAGGAAGAAGCAACCAGCAAGGTGGCCACTGAACGGAAGCAGTGTGTGCGAGTCAGGCTGGGGGTCACAGGGAGGGGTTTGGACCGCAGAGTCAGCTGATTGAGTCGCTGCAGGGCAACGCAGGTGTCTTGTCATCACCCTCCATCGCCTTGCAGCTCGATTGCACATCACCGCACCAGGACAACCCCAGGGACGTTGCTGGAGAAACATGACACTTTTAGTGTCGTTGGGACTCCCCGGCACAAGAGAGATCTCTACAGAGCAAATAGCTGTGCACATGGCAGTGCACGTGGCATGATGGCACTGCTTCTCGGCGGGCGTAGCCCAAGCTGCAAACCCATGCTCAATTGGCCGTGGCATGCCCTTGCCTTGAGAGAAGCACGCGCAAGCAGCAGGTGGCTGGCACGGGAAGCTGGTCGTGGATGGCCAGCCGCCGCTGTACCTCTGATTCTTTTCCAATGAGCAGCAGTTACTTTCCTGTGAGCATTGTGAATCATGCACAACGCGCATGGCGCAACCCCTTCCTCCCTCCGTGTGAAAGTGTGCCTGTGGCATGCTGCTTGACCTGGATCGTCCACACCGTTCATGAAGCAAGATTGTCAAATTTCGTCAGGTGTAGGTAACCTATGTAAGGAAAATTAAGTGAGACGCACACTGCGCATGGTTCATTGGGAAAGCACAGTGCGTTGAGCACAGTGTCAAAAGGCTCAATCACACCTTCCACACCCCAGCTCGTTCGTTCGTGCGCGAGAGCTGCCCTGAGCCTGTATAGCGCACATCAGCGCACAGCCAGCGCTCTCAATATCGGCTACCTTGTGGTTTTGAGGCCACACCAAGGTACTGGTGCTGGTCATTGATTCGGAGCGCCCAGTTGCACACAGCGTTCACGCACCCGGCCTGGAAAAGCTGACTTTCGCGGATTCAGGTGCGCTTGCGGGCAAATGGTGCTGCACAGGCGTCCTCAAAGTTCAGGGAACAGCTCCCTGGTACGGAGTGCACCCATGCAGCCACATGCACTCACCGATCCCGGCCTGATGCAGCTCAGCGACGTCGTGCAGCACACGCTAGCAGCACATGCGCACCGCTTGAAGGCTTCGACGTGCCCCTCGCTCACATTCACGACTTTCCCAGTCTTCAGCTTCTCATCTACCCCACTGAGTTCCGTGCGTGCGGTGCTCCGCCTCTTTGCGTTGCACGGCGCGCTCGTTCGCTGCATTACAGCCTGCTGCCACGCCGTGCATGGGTGCCTGCGCTTTCCCCTGGAGGGGAACCTGCGTTCCACCTCCTGTGGCCCAAGCCCACCGCGACAGCCATGCGTTCTGCTCTTTCCCAACCCGGCCCTGCCTGCCAACTCGTGCGCAGGCTTCAAGGTCTCCTGCACGTGGCGCCTAGGTGCACAGCCAGAGTGGGTCGCGTGAGGCGAGAGGCAACGCTGACGAGTGCTGACGATCCCTGCCGCGGCAGCAGCTCAGCGCAGCGCAGGCACAGCGCACAGCCAGGCAACAGATATCTACAATCAGCAGCGGTGGCACCTGGCGGCATCAGCTTCGCGGCGTCAAGGTGCCTGTGATACCAGGAGCTTGAGGATTTGAGACAGCCACAGCACAAAGCCTCAGCGTTGACACACAAAATACTAGGTTCCATAACCTTGCAAACACTTGGTTTACAGCCAGGAGTTGTCTGGGGACCACAGTCTTCCCTAGGGGCTGCACCGCGCAGACAGCGCCAGAGCTTACAGCGCAAGCCAGGACCTCGCAGCTTAAGCTGCCACCACCAAATCCAGTCACCAGGCCCCCGGTTGCAGCCGGGTGGTGAGCAGCAGCGGGCACCACGGCCAATTCAGGCGCCCACACGCTCAAGGGGCGGGTCGGGGCGGGCGCATCGGAAGCAGGGTCAGGGCCGCAGCCCCTCCCGCCCCCTTCCGCTCAGCAGCAGCAGCAGCAGGCGAGCCCATCCTCCGCCACGCCACCCGGCCCCCAGGTGCCTGGCTTTGGTGGCCTTGGCTCCCTGCATGCAGCATCTGGGGACATCCAGCCGCTGATCCTTGGGCAGGGGCTTGGCCCAGGGTCCAGTTCCGATAGCGTGCTGCATGGGCATGGGCAGAGTCATGCGGGCGCGCATGGCCAGCAGGGTGAGACTTCCCTGGGCTCCCAGTCACAGCAGCAGCAGCAACAGCAGCAGCAGCTGCGGCCGCATCAGCAGCAGCACAGATCCGGCATTGGTGCTGATGCCAGTGTCGACCATGCCGCGTTGAACGGCTCCTCACAGCACACCTTGCCAGGCCTGTCACAGGCAGGGCCGGGGTCAGGGTTTGGGCCGGGACCAGCGCCGGCACCCCATTCTTCACAGTCTTCACCTCAGGTGCAGCCGACAGGGTTGGGCGTGGGCTCGGGCTTCAGCCAGCTGCCTGTAGCCTCTGACCCCACAGTGCTGGTTGCGGCCCACAGTGACGGCCCTTGCACCGACGGTCAACCCACCGAGATGGATACCAGTAGCAGCCCTGCCATTGGAGCAGCGCCATCAGGGGGTAGCGGCGGCAGCAACGGCGGCAGCGGCGCTGGGGGTCTGGACGCCGCACATCACCGGCAGCAGCAGCAGCAGCCAGTAAAGGGTTCACACTTGAATGGTGGGGGGCCATCTCTGCCAGCCAGCGGTAACGGCAGCAACGGTGGCGGCAGCAGCAGCGGGGCCGGCAGGGGGCGTGAGACGTCTGATGGGCATGCGCATGGGCAGGAGGAGGATATGGCGTGGCAGTCGTCGTGGCCACGGTCGCCCGTGCACCGCATGTCCGAAGTCAACGACGCGCCGATGGGCCAGCAGCTGCAACAGGCACAACAAGCACAACAGCTGCAACAGCCGCAACAGGCACCGCGATCGCAGCATCAGCAGCAGCCGCAAGAGGGGGCAGGGGCAGCAGCAGGGCCAGGCTCGCGGGCAGCAGGGCTGGCAGGGCCTTCCCTTGTCGCGGTGCAGGGCTTCCCAACAGGCGAGGGGCAGCGGCGGGGCGCGTTTGAGCCGTACCACACGCGCCAGCAACACCGCCAGCAACAGCCAGGCGCAACAGCTGGCGCGGGGCTGCAGGGCCTGACTGGCCCCTTCGGCTCTTCTGGCTCAGGCCCTCCCGCACTGGCAGACCTAAACTCTGGTTCAAACCCTGCATGGGCACTGCCCGCTGCCTCCGCTGCATGGTCTGGGGGCCCCAGCCCGCACACCCATGGATATGGGCTGTCAGGATCAGGCGCCAGGGCAGGGCTGGGGCACGGGGCTGACGGGGGCCCTAGCACCAGTGGCAGGGGCACGGAGCTGCAGGGTTCAGGGTTCAGCGGGGTGCCCGCATGCCGGCGGCTGGTGCTGTGTGCGACGCGGCTGCTGGTGGAGACGTACCGGCGGTGCAACAAGCAGTACAGGTGCGCAGTTAGCCTTCAGGACCCCTGGAACTTGGACAAGAGGAGCTGCGGGGAAAGGGCAGTCACACCCAAAGCTGCATGGCGTTCTTCAGCCCATGGTCAACACCGACACCAACAGCCCCACACCAACTCACTTTTCTGCCCAACAGCTGCAAATCTAGCTTCAACCACCAGCGTTGGGGTGAGGGTTGGTGCTGATACCCCCCACTGGCCTGCCCCCACACTTTCCTGCAGGTACAACCTGGGTTCCAACCCGAAGCGCGTGCTGACCAAGCCCAGCGTCGGGGTGAAGAATGATGGGTACGATAACGAGAACTCAGACCTGATTCTGTATGTGAGCGACGTGCTGATCAACCACCAGCCCAGCAGCAACATCTGCAGGAAATATGCAATCCAGGTGTGTGGGGAGGGGGCCCGGTGTTTGCATGCTGCTATTGAATCTGCAGCGCAAAGCAGTAGAAGTAATAGAGGGCTGGATAGTGAACAGCTGATTAGAAAGAGAATCAGGTATGCCTTGAGCTGGATAATCAAAGACCTGGCAATGGTGTGATGCATGGCATGAGGCATGAAGCATATAGCATGTGGTCCTCTCAGGACCACATGCCGAATCCAACTGCCAGTGGTGACACGCTCGCTGTGCTGCAGCCTTGATGCCATGGTGTGTGTGATGCCTGTGGGCTTTCCTCTCAGGTTCTCCCTTCGGGCTCCCCGCCTCACTTGGGCTCGGCAGCACACCGTATCACCTCATCCTTTGGTGTGCTCGCCTACTTCTGTTTGTTTGTGTGTGCAGGAGATGTTGGGCCAAGGCACGTTTGGCCAGGTGGTGGCATGCTGGTCGGATGACTTCAACAAGACGGTGGCGGTCAAGGTGTGTGGAATGTGTGGGGCAGGGTGTAGGTGCACATGTGCAAGTGGCAGCAGGTGGTGGCGGTTGGTCAGATGACTTCAACAAGACGGTGGCGGTCAAGGTGTGTACGAGTGTGGGGGGAAAGTGTGGGGAAGTGCAAGTTGAGCTCAAACAAACCATAGTATGCCCAGACATTCTGCAACAGGTCACCAAGAACCAGCCCTTGAGTGCTTGGAGCCCCATGCCCCACACAAAAGCCACCCACACACCTGTGGCTTTCTTGCATCCATATACATTTGCAGGTCATTAAGAATCAGCCTGCCTACTACCACCAGGCCAGGGTGGAGATCGGTCTGCTGCAGTTCCTGAACACAAGGTGAGGCCGGCAGGGAGCGGGGGGGGG